>CATIWM010723914.1:0-11806 GCA_949671775.1 Mallotus repandus
AAATAAAATAAATTTTTTATTTATCATTTATCTGATAAATACATATTTATCAATAACATATTTATCAAATAAATCAAATAATAACCAATCAAATTTAAGAAAAATAAATAAAAATTACCAAAAAATGAATTTTCATGCGACCGAAATTCTGGAATTCCGATCGAAATTCTGGATTTCAGATTAGAAATCCATTCTTCTAATTTTTTTAACATTTAATTACAAAAAGACCCCTGAAGAAAAAAAGACTTTTCAATTTAGTCCAAACAAAATGTAATCAAGCCTTGGGATCTGAAATTCAAATACTAGAGACCTATTTGCAATAAATTTTCATCATCGGAGTCCTCTTTTGCATCTATACTCTAGTCATCTCGAAATTGGGTGCTTACACATATCAAATCTCCTACTTGGCCTTCTTCCTATCATTCCTCTTGTTGTCTCTTTGTTTTGAGAAATTCTTTCTTCTTAAAAGCTTCTTAAAACTTCTAGTGAGCATGGCAATCCTACCATCATCTTTATTTGAGTTAATGAGACTCTCATTTCCATTATCTTCTTTAATGGACTTTAAAGCAATCCCTTCCTTCTTCATCCTTTTCTTTTTTTTCATCCACTCTTTGTTTCAAGGTGAGCTCATGTGTTAAAAGCTTTCTAATAAGAATTTTGGTGAAGAGCTTTAATAGATTATGAGCTTCTTTTATAGAAGTGACTTTAGATTTTCAATCCTTCTTTGGTGGGATTTTTAGAATCTTTGTGTTCACTTCCTTCTTTCTATAGTGCTTCCTAAACTTCTTGAGAATGGTGAGGAGTGCATTAAGATGGTTGGTTATTTGGTTATGGTCTCTTGAGACTTCATTTTGAAAAGCTCATATTTTTATATGAAGTTGAACTTTCTTGTTTCTCACTTGAATGTTACCTTTATAGTGGTTTTTAAGAGTTTCCCATATTTACTTTACAGATTAACAATATTGCACTTTATCTCCTTCTTCTCTTGACATGGATGCAAGTAGAATGGTCATGACCTTCTTTTTCTTATAATTTTCCTCTCTTTGCTTTTGTGACCATTACCTTCTATCAAGTACAACTTCAACTTCATCAACTCTTCCTATAGGAGGCTCCCAACCTCTCAATACTATATCCCACAATTTAATTGGATCACTATCGAGATACAACTCCATTTTAAACTTCCAATGTGGGTAGTCACTACCATCAAAGAAAGATCTTAAAGAAAAAAAGTTTAATGATTCATTCCCCATGATATTAGCTTCTTATAATAAAGTGCTAAGAAGTTAAACGTTGATACCAATTGAAAGCCCTAAAGAGGGGGTGAATAGGGATAGTTGAGATTCTTTAAGAAATTAAAGAAATTAAGAAACAAAATAAAGATTAAGAGATAAGAGAGGAGAAGAATTGGCATGAGCTATTTAAGGAGTTCAGTTCTTCAATTGAACCTACATTTCTACCTAACTTATCCCCAAGTTAGGATTTTATAAGCCCATAACCAATTCATTACACACTTAGATTGATTACAATTGAGTTTTCAAGGCTCAATTAAAACCTATTACACTCAATCTTTAGCTTTATCCACAACCCAAAAACTAAAGTGTTTTATTGATCACACTTGAGCCAATTCCTTAGAGAGAATCCCCGCTTCCCTTTCTTCCTAATCCAAAAAGAACTAGAAGATAAGAATTCCTAACTTTATCACAAACCTAAACACTCAAAGTATTTAAGGATCATAAATAATTAATTATAATAAAGACAAGCAATGAATGCTAAAGAGTGAGCAGATTACTAATAAATGAATATTTCACCAAAACTCTCTTCATCACTTAATGAAGTTCCAAAGCTTCCTTTTATACGAGAAGAGTGAAAATTGACTAATGGAAGCCATTAAATTCTACCTTAACCTTCTTTATGCTCATTAAATAATGATTCAACTTTTTGTAAGAAAATTCTTGCTCATGGGGAGAAAGCAAATGTAATAACCCGAAATTTGTGTGGTTATTAATATTATTATTTTATTATTATTATTATTACTATTGTCATTCTCCTTATTATTAGTATTATTATTAGTATCTTTGCTATTATAATTATTATTATTATCATCATTGTTGTTGTTGTTGTTATTAGCATAAGTATTATTGTTGTTATTATATATATATGTATGTATGTATGTATATAATAAGGAAGCAAGCAAATGAGGGCTATACATGTGGTTGGTGTGCATTAAAAAAGGGAGAAGAGCTCTATAGATTGGGGAAAATGGAAGAAATCAACAGGTTTAGTTTGTTTGAGTGGCAAATTACCTTTTGATATAAGAACTTTTCTTTTCTTCTATTAACCACCCAAACGACCTCCAATTAACCCCAAATTTGAACCATTACTTCTCCTTATCCTCTTCTTCACTTTTATTATTTTTGTTTCACAAGAAATGGCCTAAAATAGTGCAATTTTGAAGAGGAACAGTCGGCCATTCTACTATTGTTTCTCATTATTCCGACGACTCCATTTCATTCCTCTCATTACCAGGAGTCTGTAACAGCCAACCACGCATTTGATCTCATTTGATGTAATTTTCTACAAATTTTTGTGGTAATTTCCATAACTTTTCAAATTTGTGAATTTTGTTTAGTTTTTGGTACATTTGAGGCTATTTTTATGTTCCATTAATTATTAGGAACATTTTGGTATATTCAGTTTTGTCGAGTAATGCTTTTCTGGTGAGAAATCTAATGGATCCCACCAGAGCTCCGACGAGTAATAGTATCAACATGAGAAAAATTTATAAATCGATTTTTAATCAATAGTATAAATTATAGTGTTCAATTCCGTAAATGGAGTTTAGTCTAATTCTTTACAAATTTTGAGAAATAAATCTTAGAAAGTTTGCGGTGAAAATTATTTAATTTTCATTTAAATTAGTTGAATCATTGGAGATAATTCTTAAGCCTCAAATTAATCATTTAGGGTGTTCCTAAGTCAATTTCTATGATTCCATCATTTTTATAAATTTTTAGATTTTTGGGAGGCATTAGGAATTTATTTGATAATTATTCATATGATATATATTGTTTATTATAGAGTTTACCAGAGCGGAGACATCGGGTAATAGGCGGACGAAGGCACGTCAGCTTACTCGCTCCACTTGTAAGTTAATATATTGAAATGTGTGTTAAATTTGCATATAAAAGTATAGGCTGGTTAATTATATTTAAAGAGTATGTTTAATTAAAGAATTTATATTTTTATTATTTGAAATATCCATATTGTTGGTTTGATATTTTAAAAATGCTTATTATAATTGATTATTGTTATCGATGTTATCTTGCCATAACTCTTGTTATTAAGATTATTAATGTTGTTGATATGGTGGATTATAAAATAAAAGTATTTTATTTCTTACATTGATTTTCCCTAGGAATTTATTATGCTTTTATATATAAAAATAATTTTTAGAGAAGATTGGTAGAATGGGCTACCTGATGGGTGTCATCAGGACCGTATGCACACAGGTAATAATTTTAGAGTTAGGCCCTTACTGAGAAATTTAATTGTGGAGCTCGGTTGATGCATAGCTCTCGGGCGATATGTTATGGTTTATGGATTGTTATTACTAGGACCGGTGGCTCGGTAGATGCTTAGCTTTCGGGAACCACCAGTAAATAGTGGAATGAGAGATTGACTGTGGCTGGTAGCTCGGTGGAAGCTTAGCTCTCGAAAATCGGCAGTCATTGGGTAAATAAGAGAGCTGAATGGCTTTTAGATTTGTGATTTAGGGTTCTACCACTAATTTCCACCTAAGTTATTTATTGATATTATTTTATTATTTTATCTTTTTATTAAATATTTGTTTAAGTAAATGGTATTTGGAAGTCATGTTTTTTAAGAAGTTACCAAATGAATATTTGGTTTCTCTATATATATCCACATTTTTAAAAGATTTATATTTGGATATATATAGTATTTGATAAACTAATGATTTTCTTAAAATACAATTTTATAATAAATATTTGTAATAAATATTTTAATAAAAGAATGTTTTCAAACTAATATATACTTCTGTATATTAGCTTACTCAGTGAGGTCTAACTCCCCTCAATTATTTTTCAGGAACCTGGGAGTCTATAGTTAGTTCACCTTCTCTACGTTGGACTCATTCTTCACCAGCGGTATTATATAGGTTAAATTAATGTCATTATTATCCATGTGTAAGAGATTTAGTAATCCAGATACCACAGTAAATTTGAATACTTGTTGTTATTGCTATAATTGTATTGTATTGAGGATTGGATCATTAGAGGTTTTATTGGTGATTATATATATATATATATATTGGAGTGTATTTGCACTTTTACGAGTTTTGGTTTTGTCCTGGTGCAGGGGAAACTCTGTCCGATTTTCCTTAAAATTTTAAAGTTAGTTTTATTTATGTAATAGATTTTTTAGGCTTACTACGGGTTTCTGAAGCTTTAATGTTTTTCCATTCCCTAGTGCCAGTCACGTGCCCCAAGGGGTTCGGGTCGTGACAGTAAATCACTATCATAAGGAATAAAAAAACTAGTCATTGTCTCTGATTGCTGACTGTTGGAGATTAAACATGTCACTTATGAGCTTGATCATAATCATGGTCACAGTCATAGGAGAAATCGTGAGGATGATTAGAAGTTCTTTCATAAATGAATGTTAATGATCATGAGTGGATGAAGCATGGTCATGATCGTGGACTCCATCATAAGGATACTTGGATAGTTGAGGCTTGAACACCTTGAGGGATCACAAGCATGCCTGGCTTGATCATGAACGTTTGTGAGGATCACTATAACTTTACAAAACTGAAAGACCTTTGGCTCATGATCATAAGGCACTTGAGCAAAATCGTGGGATGCATGATTACAATCATGTGAGGGCTCGTGAGGACAACTAGAATTTTGATGAATGAAAGGTCCTTGGCTCATGATCGTGGGAGGATTATTCACGATCATGAAGAAACTCGTAAGGACTACTGGAACTTCAATAACTTTGTGTTCTTTGACTTCAAATTGGTCACCAACAAACCACCTATTTTACATACACACTTAAACAAATGAATTAGTGAATCAAAATTGGTCTGTTAAGGTCAAAAATATGGGTTACTACATATTGATCATGCAAATGATCAACAATCTATATGTTACTAAATACAAAAAAATTACTAACTTAAAAATAATATACAAATAATTGTAAAAAGTAATTTTAAAAATATATACAAATAATTTTTTCTCAAAATTTTTAAATACATAGGAAAAAATTAACATATTTTTTATAATTTCAGTCAATATAAGATCAAAATATTGCAACATCGTCCGATTATCATTCTAGTACTATGAAAAGCTAATAAAATAGTAACCATTTAAATCTGTTATTATTAAACTGTTATTACTCTAAATTAATGGCATTTAGCAATAGAATAGCAATAAATTTTTTTCGTTTTAAAATGCTTGTTGCTAGTTAAGTAGCATTGGAAGGTTGAAACCCGTAGTTAATATTAACTTCATATTGATTTTATATTTTATTCTTTTATTTTTGTATTTGAAATTTTCA
Organism: Mallotus repandus; assembly: GCA_949671775.1. Lineage (NCBI taxonomy): Eukaryota > Viridiplantae > Streptophyta > Magnoliopsida > Malpighiales > Euphorbiaceae > Mallotus > Mallotus repandus. The sequence goes on from CATIWM010723914.1 coordinate 5,578, forward strand.
ATATCAAGTAGTTATATGAACTTCTGACATTTTAAAGTTTAAGCTGGATGAATTTTATAAAGATACAAAAAAATTTCAGTATTTAATTTTATATATAAAATTGAATTTGAAACTTTATTTAAAAAAATTTAAGTCACACACTTTATTTTTATATTTTGATTTCTTCTATTTTATTCCATCTTTTGTTCAATCTTCAGTTTCTCAACATTGATTTACTTATTATAATAGTAATCGTCAAAACATCATATGAAAATTGCAAAAATATGTATATTTAAGGTGTGTTCGGTATAAATAAATTTTACAAAATTTTATGAGAATTATTTAAAAATTCAAGTGATTATATTTGATGTAAATGAAATATTTATAGAATTCATTTCCAATTTTAACTTTTTAATTTTGTAAAATTGCTTAATAAAAGTATTAGAATATCCAAATTAAAATCATTTCATTAATAATTATTCATTTAAACCAAACACACTTCGTCAATAAGAATTTATTTGCAAATGAATTTTCTTTTGAAAATAAAATATATTTCTTAGTAGAACTGAATTTAATACTTAAAAGGTAGCAGAAAATCAAACTATTATTCTTGCAAATTTATTTATTGCATACACAGAAGTAGGATATCGATTTCCATTATAATATATATAGCAGAAAAAAAAGAAAAACAAAGTTTCGTTATTTATTATACTAAGTATAGCAAAATATTGAGCGACTCAATTCACTTCAAGTAGTAAGGTGCAGTCTATATATGATGAGCGTCACAACGGTGATGGATATTCTTTTAGTTTAATTTTTAGGTGGTGGTGGAGTTAAGAGAGATGGGACGTTTGGGATGCTGCGGAGAGGTGGGATTTTGGGCAATGGGACGTTTGGGATGCTGGGGAGGGGTGAGATTTTGGGTAATGGGACATTTGGGATGCTGGGGAGGGGTGGGATTTTGGGCAATGGGACATTTGGAATGCTGGGAAGGGGTGGGATTTTGGGCAATGGGACCTTTGGGATGCTGGGGTGAGGTGGGATTTTGGGCAATGGGACGTTTGGGATGCTGGGGAGTGGTGAGATTTTGGGTAATGGGACATTTGGGATGCTGGGGAGGGGTGGGATTTTGGGAAATGGGACATTTGGAATGCTGGGAAGGGGTGGGATTTTGGGCAATGGGACGTTTGGGATGCTGGGGAAAGGTGGGATTTTGGGCAATGGATGAATATTGAGCGGAATGCATGGCAATGGAGGAAGTGCGTGACTTAGGATTTTGTGGAATGGATGATGCAAGATCTTTGGAGGACCTGGCAATGGAAGACATGGCAGCTGCGGCTTCACCATCGTCGATGAAGATTGAGGCAGAGATGGCAAATCAACAAGATTACGAGCAGCTAAGCCTACTTCTATACTTGAAAATGACAAAGTAATGAAGAATACAAACATCAAACTCTTGTAAGAAGACATGTTTATGTATAGTTAATAAAATGTTTGGAATGATAATACGTTGTTGCACTTTGGGGTTCTTATAGGCAATAGCATGGCTTTGGTGGGTAAGTAAAATTTATAACTTTACTAGTCATGAACTAAGTCATTAATACTTGCAAATATATGTGTATATATATATAACTTTTATACTTCAAAATGACAAAGAAATGAAGAATACAAACATCAAACTCTTGTAAGAAGCCATGTCAATGTAAAGTTAATAAAATATTTGGAATGATAATACGTTGTTGCACTTTGGGGTTTTTATATGCAATAGCATGGCTTTGGTGGGTACGTAATTTATAACTTTACTAGTCATGAACTAAGTTATTAATACTTGCAAATATATATATATATATATAAACTAATTAAGTAGTTTTTAAAAAATAAAAATTTATTTTATATTTTTAGTTCTATATTTTTTGTAAGATTGTCAAATGTCATAAATCTAATTCAATATTTTTAAAATTAGATTACATAATAATTATGATTCTTGTAAATTATCTTAATTATTTAAGATATTATGTAGGTGTGGCTTATTAACTTTCGATAAAGTAATGAAAATAAGTGCAATTTTTTTTTTTTGAGATTTTAACTTGAAATTTAAGCAAGTTTTGATTATTAAAATATGATAAAAAAAAAGGAGTTATTGATGATAAAAAAAGGAGTTATTGAAAATATTATTAGACAAGAAAATTTATGAATAATTTTTATTTTTATTTTTATTTTGAGACTTTATACTCTTACATATTTTTCAAAGAGTACTATTTTTAAAAAAATAATTACAAAAATGGTTAAATCAGAAAATTGACATTGTACATTTTTGGTTTGGAAGGTGAAAGTTTTTTAAAAATTGTATTTGGAGCTTGACCAATGCAAAATTGATCTAATTGACAAATAAAATTAATAGAGAGATTTTAAAAAATAATAACAGTACTTAATTGTAAAAAAATCTAGAATTTAGTTATAAGAAGAAATTCTAACTAACACAAAACTTTTAAAAGATTTATAGAATTTACTTATATAAAATATATCTTAATTACAAAAAATACATAGCTTTCAGAATTAGAAATGTCATTATTCTTAGTTTTTATGTGTATAAGCTATGCTTTTATTGAAAATTTTTCTAAATTCATTATCACTTAAATTGACAGCTGTTATAATTAAATTATTAACTAAATAGTCAAAAGATCTTAAAACATAATTAAATTGAATAATTATGAACTCTTGTAGGTAGAATAATATGAAATTTTCTTATAAATTAAATAATAAACTTGACTTTTGGTTTTGTATCAAGCATAACCCATGATCCCTCATACGAAGTTAGGAATAAATGCACACTAATTTATTTCTAACTTTATATTATACCAAACCTACAATATTCATATATATTAATGTTTAACAGTAAAGGAATAGCTTAGTTTGGTTGATAGGAGTAGATAGTTCATTTTTATTATATAGTTAGATAATTAATATTTGGTGAAAGTTAGAAAGATAATAAATTTTAATGGTGTGGTTCTTGACATATATCTATGTATATTCTTTTGGTCTGCCTTTTTATTTTATTACTACCATTGTTGGTTTTCTACACTATGTGAGGTTGATTCATGAGTGACAATTTGATTTTCTTGTTTGAGTATTTTTTTTTTCTTTTTGTATAAAATTTTACTCTTATTTGCAAGCCTTACGCTTGAATTATTTTTGCATAATTAATATGTGTTTCCCTAATAATTAATATTATTAGTAATATATTTTAGTTTATCTTTAAGTTTAAATATGTCATGGAAAAATAAGAGTAGTGGAAGAGCTGTATGGACAAAAGAACAATTGAATTTATTTGTTGAAGTATGTGCTAAAGGCACAAATATAGGTAAATGGAGTGGAGGTGGATGGGTGATAAAGGATGGTCAGGAGTAGAAAATGAGATGAAAATTGCTAGTGCGACATTCACCAAAGAACAACTAAAACATAAATGAGATTGGCTGAAAGACCAATGGAAATTATGGAATGATTTAATGGGAAAAGAAATTGGAATAGGATAGGATCCCATGAAAGGTACAATTACTGCCTCTAATGAATGGTGGAATGAAAAAATACAAGTAAGTAGATTATACATATTACTTTAATTTAAAGTACCTAGATGAATTAATTTTATGAATATTTTTTAATATTTATCTATATTTTAAGGAAATCCAAAATTATCAAGATTTCATGAAAATGGAATCGGACAAGAACTTTATGGAAAATATCAAATTATAATTATGAGCACTGTGGCTACAAGAGAATATGCATACGCTTCATCATTTGGAATTTTACCTACTGATTTAGAAGAGTTGGAGTCTAATATTCATGTTGAGTGGACAATTAATGAAGAAGAAAGTTTTGAAGATCAATTAAATCAAATGATGAGTAGAGGATCTACATTTGGAGAATCATTTAGCCAATTTGCTCATAGTTTAGGTTTGGAAAATATTGAAGGTGATGACAATCAGCATGGTAGAAGCAAAGAAAAAAGGAAAGATTCATCTTCTAATGATACATCAAAGATGAACGAAAAGAAAGGAAAAAAGATATCAGGGACTGAACAAGTAACTAATATAGTTAGAGAACTTAAGGAAGGTATAAAAGAAGGTATGGAAAAGAAATATGATGCATCATGTGGAGTTTTAAGCGATCATCCAGGTTGTTCTATTGAAGAGGTTATGGAAGATGTACTTTCTTTACCACAAATGACGTTGGCTAGTGATATCCATTTTTTCACCACGTTATTGCTTGACCAAAATTCAAAAAGCGGGATGTATAAAACTCTTAAAGATCCAAAGACAAAATGGAATTGGCTTGAATATCATCATACATTATGGACTCGTGGCTTATGGAAACCGAATAACTAATTTTTTTTTATTAGAATTTAAATTGAAATAGATAGTAGCTTGATTTTTTCAAAATTGTCTATAATTAAGTATTTATTAGTTTTGCTTCATATATTTTTACCATTTTTTAGATTTTCATGCAAATTTTATTTGACTTGTTGAACATTTATTTAATATCTTAAAAATATTTAATTTATTTGAATTGATATTTACATTAAATTATACTCTTGTGAATATTTTGTTCAACATGTTTAATTTTTTATATTACTGATTAAATTGCATTCAATGTTTAATCTTTTTATTTATTTTTTGATAGATGTGGATACTATGCAACAAATCATTTTTTATGATATTGATGCTCATGATCACGCCTGGCAAACAATATTGCATACTATCAAAATTATGTCTGAATATTATTTGAGATATATGCATAATACATACATGACCCCCTGTACTTGAAACTTTTTGTCAATTTGACACCTTAACTTATAAGTTTACCATTTTGACACCTCAATTTAGCTAAACTGCACTAGTTTGCACTAATATGATGACATAATGCATCTACCACCCCCTGTACTTATCATTTTTTGTCAATTTAACACCTCTACTTGTAGTTTTTGGTCAGTCAAAACCTTATAATGTGACATATGTTGATTTGTTATTTTATACTATGTGCATTGACAGGGAGTTCAAAATTGTATTTTAGCCAAGTTCAAGTGTCAAAATGGCAAAACTATAAGTTGAGGTGTCAAACTGATAAAAAGTGATAAGTATAAGGGGCCATGTATGTATTGTCAACAAGTTCATGGGCCTCGAGAGTGTTGGCTCATGCACACACATATGGACTTATAAATGGGATTGAGCTCATATAACTCAAAACCAATTGGCTTGCGTTAAGGTCCAATTTACACCATTTATAAGTCCTTTATTATTTTCACACTTTTTCAATGTGGGATTCCAACACTCCCCCTCAAGTTATTTATTTTCACACTTTTGTCCTTTATTTATTCCAACACTTTTTCAGGCCTAGTTACACTTACGTAACACAAACGAGCCACACCCAACAACTCCCAACAACTTAAACAAGGTCACAAACGGGCCACACCCAAAGACGACTCAAATGGGTCGTACCCAACTCTAAGGTTTGAACATAAGCCTGGGATCACCGCTATGATACCATGTTAATAAGTTCACAAACCTCGAGAGTGTTGGCCCATGCATACATAAAGGGACTTATAAATGGGGTTGAGCCCATGTAACATAAAACCAATTAGCTTATGTTAAGGTCTAATCTACACCACTTATAAGTCGTTTATTATTTTCACACTTTTCCAATGTGGGATTCCAACATGTATTACGCCTTTGAGATATAATTACAAGCAACCATGTATGGATTCACAACAAACAGGAATTATATGGCTATTAGAATTAATAAGAGGAAGTGACAAAAGATGTCTTAATATGTTTAGGATGGATAAACACATATTAATCAATCTTTGTCAAGATCTTGAAAGGAATTATGGATTAACTCCTTCACGTAGAATGACAAGTTTTAGAAAAAGTTGGTATATTTTTTTATGTTCTTTCTTTAGGAGCATCAAATCGACAAGTTCAAGAACGCTTTCAACACTCAGGTGAGACAGTTAGTATAAATTTTTGTGAAGTACTGAAGACAATGATGCGATTATCAATTGATTTAATAAAGTCTAAGGATCCAACTTTTTCTACCATTCCTTCTGAGATACTTAATAATGAGAGATATATGCCTCATTTTAAGGTACTTCAATTTTTATTTTATTATTAAATATCTAGATGCAATTTAAACTTAATAACTATTTTTCAAAAATAGGATTGCATTGGAGCTATTGATGGAACTCATGTATCATCTT
>CATIWM010723944.1:0-28504 GCA_949671775.1 Mallotus repandus
TCGAACTGCCTTTGGAAGTAGCTACCAGGAGGGGAAGAGAATATTTGAACTTCAAAAAGCACAAGTTGCGTTGGTCCTTAAAGCATATATGTCCGTGTACATTCCTGGTTTAAGGTGATTGATCAATTTCTATATCCTGCCGTTAGAATTTACCCAATCAAAATATGCAAATAAATTTTAATTCTACAAAACAGGTCCATTAACTCTAAAAAGGGCTGTTTTCAGACCTAGTTTAAAAAAATTACTGGAACTCATAGAAAATGAATTTTGAACTGAAATTTTAATAAATCTTAGATTCATGTGTATATTACAAGCCATAAAAATTTCACTTCAATTGAACAACCACAAATAAAGTTATAGAAGTCGAATTACAATCAGCTTAACTATTCTAACAGATTAAGCAATAAAAAGTATTGCTTCGATAAACAACTTTATAGGCATAATCAGCTCTAGATTAAAACTAAAAAGTTTTAGAAAACTCTCTCAAATTTCTCCAGAATCAAACTAATCATAATTTGGACGTTCCTAACTCGATTTATGATCAAAACAATAAGACTGAAAAATAGGTGCTTATAACCCGAAAATTGAAGCTTGAAAATCCTAAATCAAATCAACAAAAACTTATAAATTACTTACCAAATAAATAACTTCATACCTTTTGAATGAAGATTAATGGCCTGCAATGATTTCAGACTTCCTAATTTAACTTATAAAAATCAGCTCCCTTTGATGAATTGAAAACTCTCTCTAATATCTTTTTTCCTCTTCCTTTCTTTTCTAAGGCAAGTCTCGCTTTCTTCTTTCTATTTCGATTATATCCACGTATAAGCATACAGCCACAAACTTAAAGAAGACTCTAGGTCACTTTGGATAAGTGAAATTATAAAATATCCATATATACCCTTAATGAAATGGTTTTGTAACCTATAGAACCTCAAGTTTTCAATTGTTTCAATTTAGGACAATTTATTTCTTTCAATTGACTCCACATCATCCTCAACTTTTTAATCATCACTCTTCACTTCATTTTTATTCCTAATTCCTTTTATTCTTATAATTTCACTCATTTTAAGTGTCATCAAAATTTAAAAATTTTCGCTCCTTGATCGAATATGGGCTTCAGTACTCTAACCTAACTATACACAATACTTAATGTGCAATCGAGAGTACGGAACAGATGCTTATTTGATATCGTTTTTTATAGATTCATTCCCACTAAACAGAATAAGAGGAGATATGATATAGATGATGAGATCAAAGCAACATTCAGGGACATGATCCGCAGGAAAGAACTGGCCATGGAAAGTGGTACTAAAACCAGCAATATTGACTTGCTCAGCTTGCTAATACAACAACAAGATGCTAATGATATGAACACTGATGATATTATAGAGGAATGCAAATTGTTGTATTTTGCCGGCCAAGAAACTACAGCAAACTGGCTCACGTGGACATTAATTGTTTTATCTATGAACCCAAACTGGCAAGAAAAGGCTAGAGAAGAAGTTTTAGAGATTTGCGGCAAGAAAATACCTGAAATTGAAGATCTGAATCGCCTCAAAACAGTAAGAATAAACCAAATTCTTGATTGTTTTTGCTGAGATTTTATGTTTTGTAATGTAGCCTTATACAGTCAAAGTATTGCAGGTTACAATGGTATTAAGTGAGGTGTTCAGGTTATATCCACCTGTGCCTGCTACGTATAGATACACTCTCAAAGAAACCAACATAAAAGGAATGGTAATTCCTGCTGGAGTAGAGCTTTACTTGCCAATAATATTTGTTCATCATGATCCTCAGTACTGGGGAGATGATGTGGAAGAATTCAGACCTGAAAGATTTGCTGAAGGGGTTTCAAAGGCTTCAAAGGACCAAATGGCATTTTATCCATTTGGCTGGGGACCTAGAATTTGTCTGGGCCAAAATTTTGCCAATATAGAAGCAAAGATGGCTCTGGCTATGATTCTACAAAATTTTTGGTTTGAGATTTCACCTTCTTACACTCATGCTCCTTATCTTACTATAACTCTTAAACCACAACATGGGGCTCCAGTTATCATCCATCAGATATAATAAATAAATAGACAGAGCTTGCTATAATTACTGTAGGATAAGGAATAAGTTGTTGTTTGTGCTGAGTAATGTTGTTTCCTTTTGAGTGTTGAGTTACCAATAGAATTTTGATTTCTTTATTTATATCAAGGAACAGTAAATTCTTGTAATGATTGTTCATGATGACAATGTCATGGAAATTGATGCTTATTCAGTTTCTTATCAGTGCTTCCTTATACCCCAATTCTGTAATATGGAATAATGATGAAACTATTGTTCAGTTTTCCACTTATATTTGAACATCATTTGATCTTTTGCAGTCTCTTGTTAATGACTTGAAGTGCCCCAGTCAAACTCTGTATTTAATACACATAATGGCCACTCTTTTTGTCAATCATGAAGTGTTCCAGTAGTTCATTGGATGAATTAATTTTTGTTTGCACTCTGTGACTGGTACTGTTCTGCAATGGTTAACAGGAAAGGATGAAGCAATCAGAAATTAACAGTTAAAAAAGGGGATATTGCAATTGGGAATTTTCCTTGGATAATCAAAGACATAATTTACTAGACCATAGCATCACAAACACCAAATAATATGCATAGATTTTTGCAGTTAGAACCAGCTTTAAAAGTAAAACATCAGAAAAAGTCAAACAAAGTCTCATCGAAGTCAAGGAATTTGCTAGTCCATTCCGAATTCAAAGGCCCTAAGAGATCATCTTCAACAAAGCTAGATTTTGAGCTCTCATCTCTCTTGGATGCACCTTCTTCACCCATTTCCGGAGCTACATTTCCTTGCATAACGATTGGCTCTGTCTTCTTCTCTGACTCGGATTCTTGTGCTGTTGAGCATATCATAACTTGTTTCTCATTCTTTTTCATTTTTTTGCTCAAATGAGAATTCCAGTAGTTCTTGATTTCGTTGTCTGTCCGACCAGGCAATCTTCCAGCAATCAAAGACCACCTAAATACAATAGTAAAGCCTTAAACATTTTGAAGTCAGTTCATAGATTATTAGATACAAGAAACTGTAACTAACTTGCCTGTTTCCAAGTAGTTTATGAAGCCTGAGTATCAAGTCCTCTTCTTGGTCTGATATGTTGCCTCTCTTTATATTTGGTCTAAGATAATTCATCCATCTCAGCCTGCAACTCTTTCCACATCTGTTTAAACCTGCAATGCTTGCATCATCAATATCAACCCATGGTCATGCCACAAGCTAATTTAGTAGACACCAATAGTCTAAATGAAATGAAATACTGGTTACCTGCTTTTTCTGGAACTGATCTCCATCTCCTTGGGCCATGAATTTTAATGACTTTAGCCAGCTTCTGATCTTCTTCTGGTGTCCATGCCCCTCTATTAGCCTCTCTTTTAGAGCACTTGCTGCTCAGTGGAGGACTAGGCATTTTTCTTGTTTCTTTAGTTCCCACTCAGCGTACAAGCTAGCAAGATTCTTGGGTGCATGAGTCACGGGAACAGGAATATATATATATACACATTCAGAAACCGATCCCTTTAATTTATCAAGCTAGCTAACATTCCAAAGCGGGCATATCAATTCCACCTACCAATGAACAAATTTATTATATATATAAGACAGACTGATTGTGTTAGGTCCTCATGTTATATATAGCATAAAATGCCAATATTATGCATTAATTTATCATACTTGCCTCATGTTACATAACATAAAAGTCAAATTTAAGTTCTTATCTGAAATTATTAATATTTGTGTACATATGTAGAATAGGTACTTTTTTTTTACTGTATCGCATGGTTAACACTACCACAGAAATTAGAATTGCCACTGTTAATTGTTAATATAGGCACGATTGTAAGTTTTTGCCTAAATTAAGATATGCATTTATATAGAGACAAGTATGTGTATTTGTGTAAATTTGTAGAGCGCCTATAAGGTTAAGAAGGCACATGAAGTGTACTGTTGGACAAAGAAGGCTGCACGTTACCTTAAAGCTATAATCATCAGAAAGAAACACACAAAAAAACACTTGCTTATGCCCCAAAAGGATGAGAATATAACTAAGCTTATTTTGCCTGTGATATTTCTGGGTTTTTAAGATAGAATTTGGATTCAGAAATGGGTAATAAGGGGTGGACAACTGAGGTCAAGCTATGCATGATAAAAGACAACAGACAGACAATGTCATTGTTACATGAATGTAAAAAGAAAAGCAATTTGGCAGAGCATATTACTGCAGACAAAAATCATTACATTATTGGCTGAATTGCAAGTTTTTGACCTTATTCTTATGTTTTTGTCCTTTGTTTCTGGGTTGCACCAGCTTCCACTCACCATGCCTTTGATGTTTGGTCCCATAACAACCATGAGGCTAATGTACTAATCAATTTCAAAGATTTCTTGCTCTTGGTCCTCGATAATTCATTCTAGGGATAAAGTTCATTTTTGCCCTCCATGTTTACCCCAAGCTCAAATAAACCCTCAATTTTTTTTTTAGAGAAAAGAGGAAGGCAAGGAAGAAATTAGATGAAGATGTGTGTGATAGTGATGGTGACGGTATTGAAGGTAAAGGCAGAAGTTTGGTAAAAAGAAAGAACGGAAAAAAAAATTTGATCAAATTTACCATGTCATCAAATGATTTAACGGAGTTGAAATCCATTTGGTGAGAGGGATTCAAATAACCCTTTTTAATGAAATCCTAATTTATTTGAGTTAAAAAAAAAGTTCGAGAACTTATTTGAAATTTGGAATAAACATGGAGACAAAAATGAACCTTATCCCTTCATTCTACATGCAAAACTCTGATTCTTCCCCAGATGAGACCTGCGCCACTTTGGCTTTTGGGACCTCAAGGTCGTGGCACGGCATTATTAAAAATAGTTTTCATATTATCATCCTAAGGATTTCGAATGGAATTTATTTATGTCTACTTGTATGGTGTTTTATGTGTAGATAGAATCTATTATTGGCCCATTTTGATCGAGTATAATACTCTCTTCCATTGACACTAATAATTAATATCCATAATTTTATTTTTCTTTCAAAATTCGTTAAATTTTAATAAATTCGATTCAATTTGAGTAAGAACATAAAAAAAATTTCTTTTGTCATTTATCCCAAATTGACGCAGCCTTAGATGCTTCGGTTCTCGACCCTAACATTGAGCGAAAGGTTATATTACACCTATTATTATGGGTTGTGTATAGTAAGTTAATCCTACTTCACTAGCACCAATAAGTGGCAATAAAAAAAAAGTACTTCATTTAGAAATCAACAACACAAAACGTTTGTTATAAATTATTCCTTTTCCTTACTAGATCAAGAATAAGAAAAATGGTTAGAATAACAAACATCCATCTTGTTCATACATTTTTAAGAAACATTTTGTTTGTACTTTGATATCTTTATAACCATAAAAAATTGTCGAAATGACTAGTTTCTAGAAATTAAAGGATGTTGAGAGCAAAAGAAAATTGTTGAAGTTAATATTTTTATTAGTGCCGAGTAACTCTCTTACGTACTAACAAGCAATACAGTAAAAAAATTCACAGCATTTTAAGGTTCAATTTTGTTCTTAGCATTTGAATTTATTTGGAAAGTGGTCCTTAATTAATTCCTTTTTTTTTTTTTACCTGTTGCAAGAAAAGGAAACGGCTTCATATTAAACAAGTAGCAAAACAAACTTTTTTTTTAATCACCAGTATTCAGAGTCTGTTGGATTCTAACTAATCCGATTAAATCTAAATAGGACCATAAATGTGTTAAAAATCTTCCAAAATTAATTTAACACGATTACATACAATATGACTCGAACCTAAAACCTCGTTTAAGCAGAAACAACTCCTGAAAATTGATTAAAACAGTTGTTAGTTGGATATAAACTTCTCGTTTATATCAGCTTTACACCCATAGGTTTCAATTAGTTTACTTTTTAAAAAAAGAAGTGTGTTTATACTTAGTTTGGACATTCAAAGATTATTGGCTAAATGTTACTTTACTTTTTTGATGAATGCTATGCGAATTGTGGATTTTTGCTTGTATTAATTTAGACCTATTCGTATCATTGAAACTTTTTATAAATTTATTTTAACCTTTGAAATGTAATACAAATATTTTAATCAATTAATTATTTATAATTTTAACATAAGTTATATTTCAGTTAAAATTAAAAATATATATATACATGAGACATTTAAAATAATTTTTTTGAAATAGTCAGTGTTCTTTTTTTTATCAATTTTTATTAAAATATAAATTTATCAAAATTACATTAATTAAAATATTTCCATTAAATTTTAAAGTTAAAACGAATTTGTAAGTAGTAGACTTGATGATTTTCTATATTAGTGGATATATAATTTAAGTGACAAAATGTGTGGATGTTTAGATATAGAAAGTAAAATTTAAATCCTGTTTTTTCCATTTTTTTCATTTTGTAATGAGAAATTAAACCATTTGAATTTTATCGAAAAAACATGCTAATTAACCAAAATAATAAGTTCAACTAGGCAATGAGCTAGAGATATATAGTGACTTAAATTAGACTAGGCAAGGAATATATATATATATATATATAAGCCGTGTGATTTCATGCAATCTCGTCAGTATGTGCATATTGGAACCAACTAGGCCTGAGGCATATTCATCAGAATCTGCTCTGCACTTTTATTATTTAGGCCTTATCATATCATGATTTACAAATGGAAAAAATGAACACAAATTTTAGTACAATTTTAGAATGAACACTTAAATAATTAGACTCTTTACTCTTTTCTTGTAAAGAGTTAAAAATAATAAATTGTTTCATGTTTTAAAATTGTAATAAAAAAATTAATAATCTTATGAAAAAAAAATTCTATTTAACTTTATGATTTTATACTAAATTTTTACACCTCCTAATTTAACATTATGTTTCTGGTAAATGTTATTTTTATAATAGAACAATACATTTTTAAAAATAAATTTTTAAGTTCGACAAATTTGATCAGTGGCAAAAGTGTTTATTATCTCTCATATGTCTCATGTTTGAGACGCATCTCCTCTCCCACCTCATTTGTACTTCTGATATATTAAAAAATTAACAAATTAATAATACGAAGTTACCAAAAATATTGGTTTGAAAAGCATTTTTTTTAGTCTAAAATTTATTCACAATCATGCCTTCTATGAAAATTTGTCTCTTTTCCTGAAATCTGGTTATGTTAAATTAACCTTATCTCTTCCTTTTTATGGGCATGAAATGATCATGTCCTTTGATTCCAATGGAAACTGATCTCACTCATCATTAACGAAATGTCTTGTGGATATACGACATTCCAGGAAATTAAGAAACTTCAAATAAAACAAAGAACACAAGTTTTAGTCCAACCATTAAAATCAATTGCCAAAAACTCCCATCAATCTAATCATTTTTTTTTTCATCACATGAAGTAGACTAGTAGATGAGAAGAAAAAATTTTCTTCTTCACTTGAATGATTTCGAATTTTAACACTGAAGACTGTAGTAGAGGAAATGCTTCTTTTGCTTAGTCACAGACCTAAAATTACATGCTTCACTTTGATACACCAAAAGCACAATCATGCTAGCTCTAGCTTGGGTGACGACTAGCAACAACCAACTTTTTTCTGAATTGGTCTAATCTGTTCAAATTATGCACTGTGTATTCATATGTTAAAATAAAAAAGGTGATGGTGATGGTGATGGTAGGTGTTGCTATATATACGACTTGAACAGTACATCATTATACGTGTAAAATTATCATAGTATTCAATAATATTTTTTAAAAATATGGAAATATTTTATTAATTTCATGTCGGTTATAACTATTCATGTATTATATAGCGGTATTAGAAACAAGCCAAATAAAAATTAGATGAAAAATATAGTTTTCACAGCTTAGCACCAAAACCTTCAATGGCTATGGATAATTATTAGCCTTCCATGGCTGTCCATGCCTTCTTGGGGCTGCTGAAGCTATATTGGCTGTCCAAAAGCACCCATTTTTGGTAACCCATTTTTGTGTATGTATTGCATGTACAAACAGAGAGATAATTTTTCTTTTTGGTTAAGCAAACAAAGAGATAAATCGGTAGTTGTACAAGATAGCTATTTATTGATTTTTTTTCTGTGTCTTTAAGGGTGTAGGATGTTGGGTCCATTCTATATGTATCCATTTGCCTCTCAAGCTAGGTAGAGTAGTAAAGATCAAATCCCACTTACAAAAACATTTCACATGTTGTGCTTGATTTAACCCCACCATGTATATAATAAGTGATAACCAAAATATTACTGCCTGTACCAGACATAAGAATCAAAAAGCACTGGCCCCTAAATTGTCACTTGGAAACAAACTAGTATTGAGATTGAAAAAGGCAAAATATAATAAGCTCTGCCTATATGTACATGCAGATAAAAATTCATAGGACGGATTGTGCTAGAGCCTGTTTCCACTAGATCACTAGAGACATTACAAATTGCAGGGAATTTATGCCAAGTTATCAGCTTGGCAAAAAAACCAATTCTCGGAATTATTTGCTATCACTACTTTTTTTTTCTTGACTTGACACAAGCTCCTTATGCTTGTCAAGAAACTTAAAACTAATCAAATCATTTACCTTAGGCTTTTTTTTTTTTTTTTTTGTCAAAACAGTACTATTTCATCCTACAGGAATCTGCTTTTGTAAGTAGAGGTATATAAACACACCATGAACTAATTGTTCAAGCTTTTTTTTTTTTTTCTTTTTTGAGAATACTAATTGTTCAAGCTTTGAATCATGATTTTGATATCTTTCAAATGCAATATCATTGTCCTGAAACATCACAAATTTTTTGTTTTTATCTCTTTCAATTTTTATAACATGGAAGAAGATGAAGATGCCAGCAAGTATAAAGCAAAGTGATCAAGAAAATCCAAGATTCAGTTAGCAGCCCTTGAACTGGTCGGCAACATGTCTGACCATTTGACCAACACGTACCATTATATACATATATATATATATATATATATATATATATGGGTTAAAAGCAATGGTGATCATCAAATTGTATATTTATTGCAATTTGGTATTTATTGTAATTTGGGTATTAAATTTTAATTTATTTCTTTTAGTTATCAAACTTTGATTTTATTTCAAAAATGATACTATTAAAAATATTTAATTCACTAAATTTCTCTTGAAAACTATATTAATCCATCAATTTTTTTATTTTTTTAAATTAGTCCATAAATTATAATAAATTTGAAAGTTTACTTCTCTTAAACTCTGGTACCACTTAACATGAATCTACTCTTATTAGGTTAAATTAAAATGATTTATCAAATTTTCCTTATTTTTTATAAATATATATAAAATATGGACTTATTTATAAAAATATTTTAATTTTGAATTAAAATAATAATTATGAATTATTCAGATACCAAAATTTTTTTCAGTGACTGTTATAAAATTAAATAGAAGTTTGATACTACTCAATATATATATATTCTCCTGTTGTATGAGAAAAATTCAAGATCGATGCAGATAATTTTATACTATTCCTTTTAAACAAGCTTTGTAGCCCTTTTTTTTTTTTTGTTGCTTATTTGTTTGTCCGGGTTGAATAATTATGAGTTCAGACTTCTGTTTGAGCTGAGCCAAGCCAATTAACCAAAAAAAGAAAGGGGTGGGTGCTTCACGGAACTTTCACCAGTTATATACATATATATAGACGGCATAACATTAGTCTTCTCTTTTTAAATTAAGTAAAAATAAATTTCATTAATGATAAAATTAGAATCCTATATTTAAAATATTCTTGGAAAAAAATAATCATTTGACTATTACCTAACACTATATATGAATTGAGGGGAATATAAAGGAAAAGGAAGGGAATAGAAGGGGAATTAAATTTTAGGAATAAGTACAATTTTAATCTCTGTAATTTTATCTTTTGACAAAAATAGTCCTGTGATTTTTTTAAAGTATCATGTGTTTTACATTTTTTTACATTGTGGTACTCTTCTAACAGATATTTTTTAAAATTTATGCTTTGATGTAAAAATAATATGCATTTTCAATACTAAAATCATATAATAAATAATATATTATTCACCTAACTACAATAAACTCACAAAAAATTAAATTTAGTTGTATTTTTAATTTAATTATGAATAAAAATAAATAATTTTTAAAATAAATTTACAATATTTTTAAAAATAACTAATTGGTTAGATTGATCGTAAATCATATATAAAATAAATTCATAATTGAAATTTAATGTTATATTAATTTTTCTTATAAAGTAAAGATGATATTAGTTAAAAGGGTACTAAAGTGTAAAAAATTGTAAAATACATGATATTTAAAAAAATTACAGGACTAGTTTTGCCAAAAGTCAAAACCACGTAGACTAAAATTGTACTTATCCCTAAATTTTATTTTATTTGGCTATTATAATTTAAATTTTTATTTTTTTTAAACATTTCCTCTTCTTTTTTCTTTATTAATTAATTTTAAATTATCAAACACAATAAAACCTATTATTTTCTCCCCTTCCCTTCCCTTTCTTTCCCTTATAAACCTTCTATTCCCTTCCTTCTATAGTTGTCGTGCATAGTGTTACTCGCGTTCCTCTTTTAATACGCTCTAATGTGAACATGTAATTGGATTCTCAACAACTTGGTTGACAAATTGTCTGATTCATTCGCCATTCCTATGAACAAAACTATAGAAAACATCGCAAAGACAATCACAATATTGACAAATCTAAACAGTATTATAAGCTAGTTGCAAATTTTTATAGAGTCATGAAAGCACCTGTTTTTGTGTTGCATACATATTAATAAAGATCAAATTCTGCACAATCAATAGATTAGCGATGGAGTATCCGCCACCAAACGCCAACAGTTACAATTGAATTTGAGAAAAATATAGACATTAAAAGGGCACGCTGCAATTTAACACACTCCGTCGCTGTAGATCGTAGGTATCTAGGCTGGGAAGTCAATTTTCTGATCAACCACCATGTTAGCGTATCTATAACAGTATATGGATAGTTGGATTTCTGAAAAGTCTATTAGATTCTAATGCAATCTTCTTGATTTAATGTCTTCCACGCCTTTGACATGCTGCTGGTTCTTTTGGATTGGGTTAAAAAATTCTGTCTATATAATTCTAAATGTTCACAGCTAATTGCAATTTCTATGACACAAAATTAAATAATATGTAACTATTAGTCAATTAAGGCATGATATATATGCAGTTTCCTTAACAGTTATATAAATATATATATAGTCTAAATCATTTGTATTCGCAGCCAATTAAACTATAATTAATTCGGTTTAATCTGAGTAAGATTTCAAGATTTGCAAAAACCTCACAAAACTGTATACAACGAGATATTATATAGTAGTTCTAACTTTTAATGAGCTGAAAAGATAAATCAATAAAAATTAAGTATTTAATTAAAATAATAAAAATTAAAATTTAATAAATATGAATAAACTCTAAATGACTTAATATTATTGGTTTGACCTTACAATCCATCAAATCAAAAGATTGAATCATTGTAAAATTTTCAATATGCAACACAACTCCAAAACACCACTTAAGAAAAACAGAGTTGCGACAATTGGTGATAAATGTTACATAATTTTTATCAAGAAGGTGCACCTCCAAATTGAAATTCGCAATTTTCAAGTTATTAAAAACAGAACGAATCATGTTCAAGGCAAAGCATAGAATTTTCAAGGCTCGTGATCAATAAACAATGAAATTGTGGATATAGTGTGATCAACAAATACAGCCATGACATAATTAAGAACCCTACAAATCCAAAAGGACCTTCATCTTCTTGTTTCGGTCCAAGATTACAAAAACAAAATCGTGTGAACATCATCAGCCACAAGAGAGAATAATCCTTTCTTTCTTTTTTTTTTTTTAATTTCCTTTTGGTCATCATCATGATGAACACTAAAGTAAATCATTTTCTTTCTTGACTTTTTTGTATTTGTTCTAATCAAGGAAAGTGAAATATGTACATATACACAAAAAGATTAGCTTAACAAGTATCCTCAAGCATCTAATCTATATATATATTTCAACTGCAAGATTCGCTGCTGGTGCTTTTCAACCTCATAACTGTGATACCTACCTTCAAAAACATCAAAATTGGATGCGTATCTTAACGAACCTTATAAAGAACAAAATCCTATATATAATATCTCTATATATCATCGCTAATTTTGGTCAAAATCAAACCATTTTAAATTCTATGCGCATGCTTTCTTTCTAATCATTCTCTCGTTCAAGAATTGATCCAAAAAATAAAAATCAAGAAAGAAGGGTTCACACTTCATGCGTAGCTCATTGTCTAATTATTGCATCATGAATTTTTACATCCTAAAACGTTTTAACTTTTTACGTTATTAGATACACGACTTATTTACTGTCGAATAGCCAATTGGCATTCCACTAATATATTTTAAAATATTTAACTTTACATTATAAGATATACACTCGACTACTATGAATAACTGATTGGCAGTCGAATAATTTTAGTAGCCCAAATAGCTAACCGACAGGTGTGTTATTTATCCGCAAAGAGAAACAAGAACCTAACTTTTATTAATATTAATATGTGCTTTGTTTGTTTAATCCATTATTGTAAGACTAACAGTGCAAGATGATTATTACTAATTAATCCACTGACAATTAATGAATTGTGATGTATATCCAAAATTATCAAATTAGTATAAGTTGGTTTTAAGATGGTTTGGGAATAAGTCTACATCAGAAAATGAAACTATAGGTTCATATAAACCAGAGAAAAAAAATTAAATTATATATAAATATATAATATAGGTGCTGCTTTTGAACAAGTCTCTATCAAAACCGAGAAATTTACAAGATTAATAAAAAAAAATTGTACTGTTTTAAGACATAGTAAAACACAATGTTGGAATAAGAGTGACATTTTTCAACCCAATCCAAGAATTCGTATCTAAGATAAGATTTAACCAAAATCAAAGATGCAGACAGGTTTGGTATGTAGGAAACGATTAGGAAAATCAGATATTGAGATTGCATTAGCTTTTATTATTTTTCTAATAATGAGATTGAGAGTGTAGAAATTAAATTAAGATCATATAGATTGTGACCTTCACCTGTTTTAGATTGTCCCTGTTACGAAAAGTGCTAAAGGTTTCTTAAAGCTTCTAAATATTGGATAAATTAAAGCTGCCTTTGCAAGCAAACAAATAATCTATATACAATATCTGTATATAATTTTTGAGCATCTTTTGGTCATTCTTTTGGAGCCACAAAATTTTCAATTCTATTATATATATATATATATATATATAAAGGGTGGTGATACATGTTGCATACTACGACATGTCGAGAGGAAAAATGATAATATTTTTTTTATATTTTTCCTTATAATTTTTAGTGGCTCATAAAAATAGAAGGATAAAATAGATATTTTCATAGAATGCGATGAAACCATTCACGTAACATCCCATCACATTCAGTGATATAAATCATTACCCTATCTAAAAATTAATTTCATAAATAGAGGAGTTATTCACTTATATATTGGATTCTAATTTTTTTTCAATTAATGTTGGATATATATGTAGCGCATAAAGTAGGAGGTAAGGAAATTTTCAAATATATCAACAACATATAATTATTCAATGGAATATATTTTTTAAAAAATTACATTCAATATGATCAATAACTTTACGATACACTAAAATATATATTTTTTATATACAGATATTTTCTAAGAATGAAATAGATAAATAATATTGCAAACATATAAATTTTTCTAAAATTTCATCAAAGGTAAGGTGTGTCTCAAATAATATTGAGAATCAAAATGTCACTTTTTAATATTTTTAATTTATAAGACAATTATAGTATTGTATTAAAATTAATGAGTTAAATAATATATATATATAAAGTAAAAATCTTAAATTATTTAATTAACTATTTTTGTAAAAAATAAAATAATTTAAAGTGTAAAATCAATAAAAAAAAATAAAACTACATTTTTTATATAAAAGAAATAAATGACATCATAGTAAAGTTAAAAAATGTAAGAAAAAGTTGATTACTACGTAATTTCACTATCCAACTAATAGTATTCATGATCTAGAAGAAACTTTCCTCTTTCTTGTCAAAAATAAAAATAAAAATAAAAATAAAAATAAGCCTTCCTCATTGGCTTCCATGGTCCCACTTCCACCCAACTAAAAAAAAAAAAAAATCCAAAGCCTCCAATCAACTATTATTGCAAAAATGACTTTGCAGTTCTTTACTTGTCCTTTTGTTTGAAATAAAAAATAAAAATAAAAATAAAATGACCATTTCACTAACACATACAAAATTGCTGGTCCTTGCAACATTTCACCTACTTCAAATTATGCCAAGTCAGAAATCGCTTGCTTTCGAAACTTTCCAATCCCACCAAATTTATGACCTCTTTTTTATTCTAGTTGTGATTTAATTTTTTTGTTAAAATTTTTTATTTTTATATCAAAAGGCTAATCAAATTAAATTTAAATTTTTAGTTATTTGATACTTCCATATCTAGTAATAAAAATTTTAACTAATTCAAAATTTGAATAAAATGAATCCATAAATAGACAAAACTTTTTATACACCTATATTTTTATATGTAAGACTCAAACTCAAATTTTATTTAAATGAATTCAATTTTCTTACCGCTTAGACCAAGAAATATTGATCAATTTAATTTAATTTATTATTAACTTTAGTATTATGTATTGTCAAGGATTTATTTTGAAATTATAGTGTGTATAAAAGAATCTCATCACTCACAGTGTTATTTAAAAAAACACTTAATGACAAAAAAAGAAAATCATGAAAATAAAAAGTTTAAAAAATATTGGTAGAAAAAAAAATTATTTTTTAAATCAAAAAATCATATAATATAAATATCCATAGATTATATAACAGATATAATTTAAATACCATATCTTAAAATATCTTTTAAGACGAGGATCATTTAATATGCACTATAGTAACCCTAGTGTAGAAGATGCGATAAATACACATTTGATGATCTTTGGCACATTATGGTAAGAAATTAAAGTGATAAAGATCTTTGGATAAATAATATGCCTCGGATTCTCATATCCTTTGCCTTTCATCGGTCTTGTTCTTGCCATAGATACAAATTGGCCATTCAAATCATATAAGATATATTATATATGTATATTATGTGTGGAGCGAATTAAATGTTGTACCCTACGGCAGTTTGGATTCGGAGATTTGCCTATCTTCATCAGATATTCAAAGATTCAAATATATGTTTTATGTCTATCAAAAAGATTACACATTAATTCATAGTGGTTGTTGGTAATTTTTTCCATAGAAAAAAGCTACAAAATTAACACATATAATTATACTACTTCATCAATAATTATTTACGGATAATGGAAGGATATACCAATTAGGAGTAATTAAGTTGACATTTTCATAATGAGTTATCTTATAATCGTTATCCTCTGTTATGTAGCTCATAATGTATTGAATTTTTATTGAATTAAAAAATTATACTGTCACGTGATAGATTTTTTTTTTTTTTACAAATTACTCACTGTGAAACTTAAAATTCTATCAATACTGACACAAAAATATTTCAATTTTATTTTTTATATCAAAAATATAAATTGCAACAATATCAATTAAGTTATACTTGATTTGAAAATTTTAATAAACTTGACTTAGCTTATTATTGTGCATAAAAGCTAATAAATCCACCATTATGTCGTACCACTGTACTGAAGTATGGTGAAATAAAAATTGCAATATTCTGTATGTATGTTTGAATACTTTTAATATTTTATCACCTAGACGTGCACCTACTATAATCACAATAAACAACTACTTAGAGTGACTTGATCTTTTGGATTACTCAAAAAGAGTATCCAATTGAAACTTGAAAATTGACTCGTAGCTGGCTAACCTCTATGTGGACATTAGCCCTTGAGATTATTTTAGAGGTAATGATATTTATATAAGGTTGGCCCTCTTTATTAATGGTGAGTTAACAGAAAATATATATATTTTTTCGCTTATAACCCCCAATTACAAATTTTTGAGACTTTTTGGTATTGTGTCCTTTCATATCTCATAGCTACAAAAATTTCAATTAATTTGGACAGAGTTAAATAAATTGTATTAAGAGAGAAATTTTGTATAAAAAAAAAAACTTATTATTAATTTTTGTATATAAGAAAATAAATTTGATATAATTTTTAAACATATGAAAAAAAATGAGCCTTGAAAGAAATGGTCCTTAAAATTTACTAATTAACATATATTTCAATTAAAATTATATATTGTTTCAACAAAAAATATTAATCAATTATCCGATTAGTCAATGTACGAGTATCATAGTTGAGCATTGAGGCCAAACTATAGATGATGAGTAGCATGAATCTTCTGGAGTGCCAATTGACTAAATTCAGTTTTTTTTTTGTTTTTTTGGTAGTCCACTCTATGTTAGTTCAAGTGTTCCATTAAGTTGTATTTAGAATTAGTTGACTTACACATCTTCCATGGGGATAATGTTGCTGTTGACTTGTACATTGCAAAACTATAAACTACATCAATTATTCTCCTAGAGCTACATACATTGTTAGAGAATAAAGAAACCAAAAAACTGCAATAATTAATAAAATTAATTAGCAGAAGAATCTTTCCACTGCACAACACCGTCTTTAGCCTGCTATATAGCTTATGAATCAGCATGTGTTTAGTTTATATATATATATAAATTTGTTTTCTATACAATAAATAAATCTATGTTTCAAAGTTGCTGTGTGCCCTGAACACGAAGAATACAAAATGCTTGGAATTCAAGTCAACTCTAACAACAAACAATAATAATGTTATCACACATTTTATGTGGAGAGAATTTAGTTTATATATACTTGGACGGCTTGAATTCTAAAATTATTTTTTATAATAATGTCAACCATATAACCTATGTTCAAAAAAATTTACTTTTCACTGTTGTTCGTCCCTAAAAAAACAATAGTCAAATGAAAAACGTAATAAAATTTTTTATTCTCATACATTACAATTGACATATTCTTCACTAGCTATTTTTTTTTTCAGAAAATACTTCATATTTAATTAAAGGTCGGTATTACATTAAATGTTGTTATATAAATTACAAATTAACCACTTAATCACTATGATTTAGTCTCAAAATTAAGTGACGCAACAAAGCAGGCCAATTATTTGTCAGGTTAAGTGTTTTTAATTGTCAATTAAGTGTTTTTTTCTCCAAGTTAATTGTCAATTCTTGGAAGAAAGCAGGCCAATTAGCGACATTAAAATAAAATTCTTATATTGACTTGGTAACTATTTAAATTAAAATCTTGCAAAAGCCTAATGTTTCAAAGCACGGCCGGATTGAACAAGCTATAGATTAAATAATTGCTGACTTGTGTTGAAGCGTGGTATATCTATTGATTAGTAACAATTAACTAATAAATTGCGTGTATAGACCTTAATTATACTTGTTTATTCAATGAATAAACTAATTGATTAAGTTATTAAGATTTAATTAATTTTTGACCTTTTGTATTATAGGACATGTATCCGACCATTGCTTATTCAGCTATTAATCTATTAGTGGTAATTTATTTAATTATAATGTCTATTAGCATTTATTTGATTTAGAAAAAGAAATGTAGTTCTAGGAATTTTTTATTTTTTTTGGGAAAAAGTATTATTTTGACAAATTAACTGTGTTGCTAGCTTTATGTGGAGTAAGGGGTATATATTAATATTAATAACAAATAGTTTACTAATTACACTAAACGCTAAAATAAGTTTAATTATAAAATTTTAATAATCACATGAAATTGATAATTAATATAAATTATAATATTAATTAAATGGTATAGCATATGTATTGAATTTTTCACTTGCAAATTTTTTGATGGATATGATATATAATGTGTTTCATACATATGAGGTAGGTATCAAAAATTTCTACGTATATCTAATTTCATTAATTATTAAAATATTCTTTTTCAAATACGATAATTGAAAAATAAAAGTAAAACCAAATTATTTAATGTGTAGTGTCAAAATCATAATCAAAATGTATATATACATAATCTAGAACAAATGAAATTGGCAATTTTCGGGGTAATAGATTCATCATGGACCACATAGAGGAAACTTGGGAAAGGAACAGCAACACCAACACAACAAAAAATACTACTAACATTTTCTTAATTATCCTGACCTGCTGGGGATTAATTAATCTGGCTAGGTCTATTAATCATATATATTATTAAAAAAAATCAGTTTTACCATAAAATTTTGAAAATTCTACTTTAAAAATATTTCAATTTACTTTTTTAACTTTATAAATTGTATCAACTATATCAATATTTATTAAAGAACCACTTTATTTTTAAAAAATTACTTTTAAATTTTTATAAAATAAATTTGACAATTATTAAATTTTTATCCTCTTTTTCTTATAAAAAAATATTTTAAAATTTTTCACTAAAAATCCTTAAATTTTAACTATTTTAAAATTTAATTATCATCTTTTAACTGCATTATTAAAATTTTGTCTAATAGAGGTTAAACCAAAAAAATATTACATAAAAAAAATTGACATACTAAAAATATTATTCAAAAATATTGAAATGTTCTATTTTTTTGAAAAATATAAAAAAATTAAAAATATATTATTTTTTATAGTGATAGTCAAACGTGCTTACTTTATTTTTATTTTTTATTAATATTAGTAGATACAATAAATTGATTCACAAGCTATCACTTTTTTATTTTTTATTATTTTTAATTGATATATAAAAATTTAAAATTTTATGTAAAAATTTAAAAATTAATTTTTAAATTTATTTCAAAAGTGGTAAGATTAAAACTTGAAAATATTTTTTAAATTTAATTTTTTCTTAAAATAAGAAAAAATTGAATAACTATAAAATTTATGTTATAGAAATTTAAAAATAACTTTTTAAAATATAATTATATCTATCAAATAAAATTAGATAGAATTAACACAATTTATAAAGTTAAAGAAGTAAATTAAAATAATTTTTAAAATATAATTTATCTAATACTTGACTTGAAGTTAAGGATAGAATATATCATTTTTCATTTAAAAAATATATTTTATTTTTTCATAATATATTTTTATTAAATCAAGCATATACCTTATAAGTGGATGTAGAAATAGCAACCCACACAATGGAACAAATACTGTGGGCAGGATAATTTTTTTTATTTAAATCATCGATATTTAAAATTTATTAAATTTTAATTAATTCAGTTTAATTCGTGCAAAACCACAACAATAAACTTTTTTTAATAACTAATTTAACATGACTACAACTCAATTTTATGGGCAAAATGATTTTAATTCTACATTTGTATAAATATTAATTTGAAAAATATTTAAAAAATAAAATTAAACGTTGTGCAATTTAATTTTTAATATTCAATTTAACTAAATTTTATTTTGAATTCAAGCAATTTTGTTCGATTTTTATTAATAAAAATATAAAAATTTATTAAAAATGCTATTTTCATCGTGTGATTCATAAATTTCTACCCAACTGATCTCTAATAGTGAATTTAATTAAAGTTTAAATTTAACTAATCATATAAATTTTTTTAATGCTATTTTTTTTTTCTATAAAATGAGGAAATTTCGAAAATAAAAATAAAAACAACATAAAATATGGAAGTGGCAGACAAAGGATGTCGATAGGATCACAAATTCACAATGGCTGAGGCTGACGTCAAATAATTAATAATTAACACCATAGTTTAACCTCCCCTAAATTACTAATTATTACCATTATTAAATAATCAAAATCAGCCGCTATTTAACCCCCCCTTCCCCTTCCCAACCCATACCACACTCTAAGCTCAGCACCCAAACACACACACACGCAAGCAGAAATTAAAAGCAACTGACCTCACTTGTACTTAACACACCACGCACACCATATTAAACGAAGCGACACGAAGGAAAAAAAAACTCACTTCGGCGGCGAAGATGATAGCTTACCTGGAACGATTTATCCACGGAAACGACACCGATTCTTCTGAACCAGACGGTGCCGTTCCAGCAGCAACAACAACGGCAGCGGCTGCTGCCGTATGCCAGTCTCTAGACCTTCAAGGCACCATCGACTGCGTTTCCACTGGTTTAGCCGCTAAAGATTTCGGCGGTATATATTCTTCTAAACCTTTGGCTATAATTAAGCCAGCCGGCGCCGATGACGTTGCTAGAGTCGTGAAAGCAGCTTACCGCTCGCCTAGTCTAACTGTTGCAGCGAGAGGTAACGGTCATTCCATCAACGGTCAAGCTATGGCCGATCGTGGTCTTGTTATAAACATGCGCTCTGGCGCAGAGAATCATTTTGCGATTGTGAGGTGTAGTATTAGTGGTGAAATGTTGGTCGATGTTTGTGGAGGGACATTATGGGAAGATGTGCTGATACGATGCGTTTCGGATTTTAATTTGGCTCCGAGGTCGTGGACGGATTATTTGGGTTTAACCGTCGGTGGAACGTTATCTAACGCCGGCGTTAGTGGTCAGACTTTCCGTTATGGACCTCAGTCTTCTAACGTAACGGAATTAGACGTCGTAACCGGAAAAGGTGATTTAGTGAAGTGCTCTGAAACGGAAAATCCTGACTTGTTTTTTGGAGCACTTGGTGGCCTTGGCCAATTTGGCATCATAACAAGAGCAAGGGTCAAGTTACAGTCAGCACCGGATATGGTAATTATATTTATATTTATTAATTAATTTTTCTAAATTATTTTTATTACGCCACGTAGTTATATTTTTCATTTAATTTATGTTTTTTATTAGGTGAGATGGGTCAGGGTGGTTTACACTGAGTTCGAAGATTATACCACGGATGCGGAGTGGTTAGTGACTCGGCCGGACGGCATGTCGTTTGATTACGTTGAAGGATTTGTGTTCGTGAATAGCGATGACCATGTAAATGGATGGCCTTCCGTGCCATTAGACCCGGGCCATGAGTTCGACCGCACTGCTATTCCCGCAACCGCTGGCTCAGTTCTTTACTGCTTGGAAGTAGCTCTACACTACCAAAACACCGGCCATCCTTCCACGGTTGACAAGGTAACTATTTGGCTTCTTTTTTTTTTTTTTTTTCACCTTTTCGAGGACGTCCTGCGTGCAAGCTCATGTTTAGCTAATTGCAACCCATTCTTTTTGTCCTCCAGTGAATCAGTGATGACTGAGTTTTGACCTAGGTAGTTGCTAAGAGGGACCCAAATGGTTGACCCCATATATATAATACATCTTTGGGTTGAGATTATTATTTTTATTGGTACAAATGGTGTGTGTCAAAACAAAAATGATTTTTTAAAATATATTTCATCAGCTACTACAGTATACATGAAACTGACCATACGGTATGATGTATCTTCCCTTGGATTTTCTGACACATAGAGCATGGAAACTGCCCACCCCTGCGCTGCAATCAGTGTGTAATCACGAGAATGACACTGTGGAAATTTCTGCTAGTACGGTCACTTTCTAATCTATACATAAGTTGAAGGAGAGAAGGAAGGGGGGGGGGGGGGAGGGGGTAAAACAGTAAATTTATAAATACGAAATGTTATTGTGCTGATCATTGTGAATTTTTTTCCGCTGTCGTTTTGGTCCCCACAAATTCTACAAATGGCCAAAACGCCATCATTTTTACGGAATCAGTAGATTTAATTGTCCATTTTAGCCCCTTATATTCAAATGACGTAAATACCCTTTCATTAACTTAAGTTTCCTTTTTTTTTTTAAGGACGTGAACAGCTTACTTGGACGGCTAGGATTCGTGGACGATTTGAAGTTCGAATTGGACGTGAGCTACGTGGAGTTTCTATTGCGAGTAAGGCGTGCAGAGGAACACGCTAAAGCTAATGGGATATGGGACGCTCCTCACCCTTGGTTAAACATGTTCGTATCCAAAGATGACATCGCTGATTTCGATCGGATGGTGTTCAAGGGCCTTTTAAAGGAAGGCGTCGGTGGGCCCATGCTGGTTTACCCGCTCCTGCGAAGCAGGTGAGGATTACTCTTCTCTCCCAGGACCCAGCATCATTAACTTCAGTTTGTTATTATTGTTCCCCTGCATGTCATCCACGTGTAAGATTATGCAAATCTCAGGTTTGTTTGTGAGAACGACGAGGTTTGCACTATCATCCTCTCATTCGAACACGTGTCATTCGACCCACAAATGGACCCCACAGCCATTTGTCACTTAGATTTTGCAATTTTAATTAATTGGGTGGTTAAGATCTGGTGGTAGGTCAAAATTAATTTCTAAACAAAGATGAAGTGGGTCCCGGTAGCAGCACCAGTTTTAATGTGCTTAGCTGCACTGGATCGTAGCCGTAATACTATAATTTATTTATGAATATATATACCTATAGCTATAGGTGGAGATTAAAACCTATGTAAAACGTCACGTTTTGGCGTCTATTTAGGCGTATAAGCAAAAACGATAATAGAAATAGCTAGCAACAATAATAACTAGTGGGAGCAAAGATATGGTGCTGATTGCAACTTTGACAAAGCTACACTCTCTCGTGGTAGCTAGCCTAGCCGCAATTTATGGTAGCACACATCAGATCTAATCTTCGAAATTATATGAAAAATATTTTTAAAATATTTAATTTACGACGATTTTCAGATTTAATTTAATTCAGTTATTTTGGAAGGTCGCATTTAGAGTAGCGAGTCCGTCCAATTATTAATGTATTTTTTTTTTTGCTCTTTTTTACATTAAAAATTTGTAGTATTGCAGTTGTTTCAAACTATTTAGGGTTAAAAAAGAAGTGCTGGAACTGGGGGTGAGTGCACCCATTAGGGCTTAATTAAATAATTAAAATTTAATGCTGTTTAAGTTTAGGTCTCAAATTTGAAAATTAATATATGCAGAAGCATTAATGAGAGATTTTTACTGCCCTTCGAGATTCAATCCGAATTAGTCGGATCCTACCGATAGCAAACATTATATGCCAAGAATTGGGGATGAGTGCAAGAAATAAAGGGCATTTTCGTCAGAAAAGAATTGCACACAACTGCTTTCTAGAAAATGAGATTTTCGAGTGATGTAACTTTCATGGTCAGTCTTGCCGTTCGAGAAACGACAAGAAGATTTATTCGCCAACCAAGCTAATAATGACACCATAATTTGTCTGGGTTCTAACAGCGGATATACTTTTTCCGTTTGGACGAGATTACCCCTATAACATGACAATAGGTCAAAATCGTTTCACTATACGTGCTGTCCATGTAGAGAACGAGAAACATGACCTGAAAAGGGAAGATGAAAAAGATAAAAATACTAGTAGTACTTGGCAATCTTTAAAAGAAAAAATTCTGGATTCCTTTTTGCCCCATCGAGATTATGCAAAGAACAATAGTGCGCCAAATAATTTTTCTTTTGGTGCCTTTGATGTTTTTGTTTGATATGGAAATATATATATATATATTATGTCTTTATCGAAAAATAAAAAGTTGGAGTAAGTTTATGGTTCAAGTTTGTTTCAACAAGATATGATGGTGGTATGGCTTTTTTGCCCAATTTCTTTAACATGTGACACGTATAATTTCTGTTCAACAGCTCGATCAGCAACAAAAACAAATAAATAGCATTAACCCATCCTTTCTTCTCATGTCATTTTCTCTCTTTTTTATCCTCTGGAATCCAATGTCTATTACTGGTTATGGGTTTTCAAGTTTTGGGGTAAGGTTATTGTCCCCTTGTAGCCATTTCCTCAGCTAAATTATTAGCAGTCGCCGCAGTAATCGAGTGTTTATCTCATAATAATGCATAAAATAATTTGTTTGTGAGCAGCAGAATATTGAAATTTTCCTTTAATTCAGGTGGGATAATCGGACATCTGTAGTGTTACCAAGGGAAGGGGAAATTTTCTACATTGTGGCATTGCTCCGGTTTACTCTGCCATATCCAAGAGGTCCTTCTGTTGAAAAATTGGTATCTCAGAACCAAGAGATCATCCAATTGTGTGTTAGGAATGATTTTGATTTCAAATTATATCTTCCTCATTACAAATCTGAAGAGGACTGGAAACGACACTTTGGAAATCAATGGTCCAGATTTGTTGATAGGAAGGCCAGTTTTGATCCCTTGGCCATCCTTGCACCAGGGCAGAAAATTTTTAAAAGGATCTCTCAATCCTAGCAACAATTTATTAATCGCCATTAATTGGTTTTTAATTAGATGATCAATTGTGTAATTTTTTTTGTATTCCTTGAAATCTATTTTGATGCAAGCTAGTTTACAAATTTGGTGGGTCAATGTACCATTTCAATTAGTCAACAATCAATATATATATATTGTTAGAAATTGGAAGAAAATGAGCCGAAAATATATAGATTAGATTGTTGTTAAACTAAAAAGATCAAATTGTTATATAAGTCTAATTAATATAATCTATGAAATCAATATGAGATTTTAACATAACTCGCTGACACATATTAGGTCTGACTAGCATATGACACAATGGTCCTATAAACTTGGACGGTTAAATTTTTTTGGAAATAATCAAAAAATTAAAAATATAGTTAATTTTTTTTTAAAAAATATAATATTTGACAATAAGTATTTTAAAAATACAGTGATTGTTTTTATGTACTAGAAAATAAACAAAACAATTAAATAAAATAACAAATAACGCTTACCGAAAATAATTAAAACAAATGAAACAACCAAAACAACTAAAAAATACAACACATACTCATTAAATCAACATGAATCCATGAATTGTCCAAAATCTATTAATATCCATAGCATCAAAAACACAAATCTAAGAACAAAATGAGAAAAAATAGAATCTAAGATTCATCCGAATGTCAATAACTAAAAAAGGACACACACTCATCAAATTTAAAAAAAAACAACTCATGAATTGATAAAAATCTATCAATACCTATAACATCAGAAATACAAGTCTAAAAAAATTAAAAAATAAAAAAAAGGAGAAAAAGATTTTGGTTAATTTTGCAAAATTAGAAGAAGAAGAAGAAGAAGAAGAAGAAGAAGAAGAAGAAAACGCATACAGTGTGAAAATAAAAAAATAAAAAAATATTTAAAAAAAATACAGAGAGATAAAAAGTGAGGAAAAAAAGTAATTGTAATTTTAAAAAAATTTGGTCAAACAACAATGCATATGGTAATTTTACATTTTTTTAAAATATTGGTCTCAATCATTTGGAATTTTTTTAGATACCAAGTTCGATGATGTAACGAAAAGGATATTTCAATTAAAAATAATTGTGTGGGAAAAATGTGTTTTAAATATTAGCGACAACTCTGATACCATATTAGAAATTTGAAGAAAATGAGCCGAAAATATACTAATTAAATTTTTGTCCAACTTAAAAAATCAAACTGTTAAGTAAAAGTATCCAATTAGTGTATAAATCCACTAACTCTAATTAACCAAAATGAAATTAATTGTTTATATATATATATATATATATAAAGGATATTTAAAAAAAAAAAAAAACATTAAAAGCCTATTCCTTCTTACATATGATTTCCTCAAAAATGAATCCAACAACTAAAGGTTGAAAGAATTGTTCAAAAGGCATGCTTGGTTTCTAAAATTATTGGTTGATTTAACTTCTTGGACCAGCAAATCAAGTCAATAATGCGGCCTTATCGATGCTTATAAAACTTAACTATCATAGTCTCTTTTGATTTGTCTAAATATAATATTATTTTTAATGAATAAATATGAATAATTATATTTAGTTGAAATATTTTTTTTAATTAGGAAAAAAAGTAAAGAAGAATCGACCCCTTAATTTATAAATACTTTAAAAAGTTATATAAATAAATTTCTCAACCTTAGTATATGCTTATAGTATTTATTAATCATTAGTTATGTGATTTATATAGATAAATAAATTGTATCACATATTTTACTTCATCATCATTGGCCTATAACATCTCAAGGATATATACTTTGTGTGCACTAAATGGAAATCCTTTAGGACAACAAAGAAATTATAATAACATAAATGGGTAATGTCTTTATCAAGCTAATCCATTCAACTACTTACAACTTGCCTCCAATCCAATCACTTTAGAGTTTAGACATCTCAAACTCATATTTCATGTCTTATCTATGGATAAATCATAAAATCATCATCTACTGATGTTTCAGTTCAAGGGTTTCTTCCTTTTTTTTTTTCTTTTTTAATCTTTTGACTTCAAATCCTTGCAATTATACAAAAGGGTGAAGTTCCTTTTTGGTCACAAGAAGATATAAAGTGCAATCCAATTGAACTTAGAAAATGGGAGATTCTCTTTTTTCTTGCAAAAGATCAAAAACACAAAAGCTTTTGTTCACTTTTCTTTTTGGGTTAGAACAATTTTTGGTGGTTTTTTCATAAACCTAGTGCTTTGTCTGTTTTTTCATGCAATATCAAATCTATTTAGTGTTTGCTTTTTCTCCATTTCCTATCTCTTTTTCTCTTCTAAGTTGCCTTTTTTTTTTCTTTTAAATTGTCTTTATTCGGGTGTTATAAAAAGGAGAGAAAAGGTAAAATAAAATGGGTCCTCCGATTGGGTTTTGGAAGGCAATTATAAGATCATGATTTCTTGTAAGATGCACCATCCAATGGACAGCCATATATATGTTAATCCCATGCAAAGCAAAAATATACGTTCTTTGATAATGGTGTCATGCACGGACGTCTTTTTTACCTTTGGGATTAAACAATATTTCTGAGATTAGATCGATGAGGGTAACATTTTTTAAGAGCAATGATTCTTTAACATATAAAACAATTCTCTATATACTATATATGTATATATATATTTTAACAAAAGCTTTATAGAAAGCATTTGATTATATGTCCGAGGAAATCTCAATCTTTAGATCAGATTTTGTTTCTGCATGTAATTTCGTTACGTATTTTACTATATTAAGGAATATAATATTTGTTCCCAACCATTTATGTTTATAATTTATTAAAATCTAACCAATTCAATTCTATTTGAAAATTAAAAAAAAAAAATCTATTTGAATAGAACTAAAGAACGGTAAAAAAATTTTCACAAGCACAATTAATTTAATGCAATCGCATATATTACATATATTACAGTTCAAATTTAAAATATTATTTTAGTAAAATTAGCTCTATGTGAGCTGATAACAACGATTTCAAATTTTTTTTTTTTTTTTAGCATGGTTCTTATATGAACTTTTAAAAAGAGATCATTGGAGGGTGTGGAATTGAACCCGTGACCTCTATCAATATCTTGACCTCGTGATAAGATAATAAATCATCCGTCTTAAATGAGTTAAGAGATTTCAAGAGTATTTGAGTTGTTGAGCTATTGGTTTTGATTTTGTCGAAATCCAATTCTTTTGAAAAAAAAAAAAGGGTAAATTCCATGGATCGAGTGGTCAATTGCTTAGAACTCGTCGAGTTACAAGAACACAATCTTTGCTATTTTTAACTTCTTAAAAGAAAGATGTAAAGAAGTAGTACTCTTTAAAACATGCATGGATAAAATAATACTATACTAGAAAAGCACAAACTAGAATTATACAAGAATGGAATTGGCTCAAATTTAGAAGTAGTCATTTGTCATTTTCCGATGACTCAAATATTTCAAATTAAAGATTAATTAATCAAGTTTAATTATTTTTCTTAATTTCCTACATTAATTCATATTTCTTTGTACCAAAAGCCAAAAGACAAAGGACCATATATATTGAGTCTTGAAAATCTAAGGCATGCAATAGTAAGCTATTGGGGTAGGCTTCTTGTGCATAATTACAAAAAGTTGTCGTCGACTAGTAACCCTTTACAGTTGTAGCCATGATTTATCATCGTGTCTCATCTTCAAGACATTATTCTTACTCAAAGTTATAGAAAAATATTGGACATATTAATATAAACAAAAGTCCCAAAAGCTTTAATTTTGTCCGCACCCACTTCCCCCAAAGTTTTTCTTTACAACTGTACTGAATGCGGGCCTAGCCAATATCATTTTGATCAAACACTTTATATATATAGATATAAGCCATTGCTTTCAATTGCTACTCAAGAAAGCAAAGGCAATGAAAAGTGCATGCCAGCCGCAGTATCACATATATTTCGTACGATTTTGAATTTATTCAATTTCAAAATGATAATGATCACTAGCATATATAATCATCAAAGTGCTGAATCATAAAAAAGAAACATAAACTTAATTAAATTAAGTGCATAAACCCTACTCTTATAATTAACAGCAAGGGATGATCAGATTAAAATAATAAAAAAACTCTTACCTTTATATTTTAACTCTATTTATTAAATGACTGACATATAAATAGTTTAGTTATAAAAATTTAAATATATTATTAATTCATTATTCAAATATAAAATATTAT
>CATIWM010723949.1:0-16421 GCA_949671775.1 Mallotus repandus
AGCTTTGATCACAAGTAATAAGCTGAATCCCGCGGTGGAAAGGATTCCTGATCGAATTAGGCAATGAATTTACGGATATGATAGGGATTTAATTTGTTTGGCATTTAATAAAGTGGAAACAATCAAGAAATTGCTTGTCCACGAGTGGGAATTGAGAAGTTAGGGTGGTGGTGTTAATGAGTAAAGAGTGTGGGTAGTATGGTTTTTATGGTTTAGGGAGGAGTAGTAGCGTTGATCCCAATCCAAGAAATAAATTGAATCCAAAACTGAAAAGGATTAATCCTGAAAGACGTAGGCAAATTTTACTGATGGGATACGGA
This sequence comes from Mallotus repandus, assembly GCA_949671775.1. Taxonomy (NCBI): domain Eukaryota; kingdom Viridiplantae; phylum Streptophyta; class Magnoliopsida; order Malpighiales; family Euphorbiaceae; genus Mallotus; species Mallotus repandus. The sequence continues at coordinate 321 of CATIWM010723949.1, forward strand.
TTTAATTTGTTTCCCATTTTATGAAGTAGTTATTTATTACCAAAGCTTGTAAATTTTGTCAATTAAACTTTCTTCTTTTCATCAATCCATTTCTTCATCTTCAACTTCATAGAGCAGCCATTTTTTTCTTTAATTTCTATAGTTGGACAGGCTAACGGTAACTTCCCATCACTTCAAAAAATGAAAAAATAAAAACACGAGTAAATTACATTTGCTTCTCTTAGATTTGATTTAATCTAGGACAAATAATAACATCAGGTGGCAATTTTACTCTAAGCTATTTTGTAATTTCTTATTTTATTTTCTTTTCATTCCCAAAATATTCACGAACATTAATGTGTAATTTTATAATCGACCCATATATATTTAATAAAAAAAAATTAAAAATTCTTCTTTTCATCAATCCATCTCTTCATCTTCAACTTCATAGGGCCGCCTTTTTTTTCTTTGATTTCTATTATTGGGCAGGCTAACGGTAACTCTTCAAAATAAATAAATAAAATAAAAAAATAAAAAACAATTATTTATATCAATTAATTCGTTCCGTAGAAATGTGTTGTTTTACATATTTTTCTTTTCATTTTGTTTATTTTTAATCAATATTTAATATTTATTTTATAGTAAATTTAAAAATGATTTTTTTCATAAGAATTTAAAAATGATCTTAAACATTAAGTGATTTTATTTTCGAAAATTTTTATTTATTATAATATATTTTATAAGTTATATTTTTTAATAAAAATAATAAATTACCTTTGTAAAATAAATAAAAGTTAAGTGTTTACATTTTACCATCAAAGATAAATAATGCTATATGAGAATTTTATCCTAGCTATTTTGTAATTTATTTACTTATTTTATTTTCATTTACAAAATATTAACGAGCATTAACGTTTTGTATTTTATGATTTCTCATGTTTCTAATTTTATTTATATTTTTTTAATTTTATTTTTTCACATCATAACATTTTAATCTATCTATATAAAACATATAAAAATTAAGGACACACATTTTACACCTGGTACTCGAGTTTAATTTTAATCCAACATTTAATTTTGATCCTGTAATAGTACCTGAAGCTATTTTCCTGCCGATAATGATCTTTTGTTGTAGACAAAAATTGAACCAATTCAATTCGGTTCGATTTGATTAGATAATATTTTCAAGACTTTTGAACCGAATTAAACCGAACTGAATTTTTAGTTCAGTTCAATTTTTACAGTCAGAAAATCGATTAACTGAATTAACCGAAATTTCATATATTTTTTATTTTTAAATAATATAATAATATAATAAAAAATAAAAATAATTTATATTTATAAAAATTCAATTTATTCGATTTGATTTTCTAGTTGATTCGGTTTAATTCAATTCAATTTTAATTTGATTCAATTTAGTTAAAAATGACTCAAAAATGACCAAATGCACACCCTTACAGATATGTCATCTTGGTGTTAAAATATAAAGCTACATACACTTAATAGAACGCATGTGACATATTTCTCTCTCCTTCTACACCTACAATTCACTTAATATACTGAATTTTTTGAAATTTGTTGGGTAATTTTAGTTCTCAAGTAAAAATAAAAATTAGTTGCTGGTTAATATCTGACAAAAATTAAGAATTCAGACTTGGCCTTATAGACCTAAAAATGTTGTCCGTTCGAACAAGTGCAACAATTGCCAGTCTGAAGTAACCTGTTTTAGAATGCATTAATATGCTTCTACTTTTCTACAGTTCTCACATCATCTGTTTCCAAGATTGAGAAGCAGAATCGTTTGAAATAAATAAATAAAATGTTATCGCAGATTCTACAAGCAACCTTTATGCATACCTTATGTCGGTAATTTATACATATAGTCAATCACTGAGCACGGAGAATGAAGTTTGAGATTAGACAATCATAGCAGAAAGATATTTATAGAACCAAGCAGAAAAAGACCTCTATTTTATAGAACAATTTCCGTAGTTCTCTCTTACATAGTTGCTCCAGATTTTACAACCAGGACATATACATCATGCATTAAAAAAACAGAGCCTAAAATAAACTGAAACTGGATTTGCTCTTACATCCCAAGATGGGTGAACGTAGATCACCTCTAAACAACTTTAACAAGCTGAAGAAAACTCTCTAGATCACAGTCCCACTGGGAATCAACGCATCCTTGATTACTGTTACAATCCCGCTCTTGATGAAATATCCATCAGTTTCCCTAGCTGTTTCTTGCACATTGTCGCTATTAATGATCTGAAAAATTTTCAAAAAGAAAAGATTGTTTAACAGCAGTGGAGGAAATGAGTTGACAGTGATTAATTAAAGAAGGCAATAAATTTGTGACTAATTTAGCCGATCTTTAATCCAAGTCATATGTCTACTTATCACCTTCACATTCTCTCCAATACGAGCATTCTTGTCAATAATGGCTCTCTTGATATGAGAACTCCTGCCAATACCAATTGGAACACTACCCTTTGCAGCCAGAAACCTCCTGTCAGCATCAGTCTGCAGTGCAACATTTGGAGAAAAGACAATCAGTACAAATGTAGATGGAATGGAAGGAAAATCATCATTTCAATCAATTTAATCCCAACTGGTTGATTAGCTCATGATAAGATGTTAATCCTCAGAGATTTGTAAGTCTTACCTCATAGTAATCAGCTCCCATCAACAATGTGTCCTCTATTATAGCACCTTCTGATATGCAAGATCGGAGCCCAACCACTGAGTGGTGAATCTTACAATTCTGCAAACAACAAAGGGGGAGAGAGACTAATGTACATGAGCGAACTTTTACATATATATCGACAATAGTTTAATGACAGGTTATGAACGAAATTTTAGCAACGCATGCAAAAGACCAAGAAGGCAGGATACGATACAAAAGTCATCCTTGGTAAGAACCATGACAAAGCATTTGCAAACTTTCCAGCCAGAAACTTACCTTTATAACACAACCCTCCCCAATAACACTGTCTGTAACATCAGCATCAAGCATCTTGGATGGAGGCAAGTAGCGAGGTTGAGTATAGATCGGAGATGAACGGTCATAGAAGCTGCAAAAGAAAGTTCAAAATTCCCAGTTATGTATACACATTGAAAGGTTTAAATACTGACAAGTAACTGCTGGAGTATTATGCATTGGCCAATCTTCAAAAATTAAAACCCTGATGCAGCGATATGTCAAATGAATGATCAAGTTAGAAGAACAGCACATCAAGCAGAACAGGAGAAAAAAATACCTGAAATCTGGTATTGGCTTTTTAGTTATTCCAAGATTTGCATTGTAAAATGCCTCAATGGTACCAATATCTTCCCAATAGCCATCATATAAGTAAGCTTGCACCTGTAAAATTATGGTGGTATCAGAACTCTAAAGTTTGCGATTGTAAAGATATTAAATATATTAAGAAAACAATTTTGGAGTTGAAACCTCCAGCGAAACATAATTCACGAATTTGCAACAGCAACTTTCAGCCTGATTCATCTAGTAATTTGAAAAAAGGGTCCTTTAAGTTTTCCTAAAAAATGCCAACATGTAAACAATAAAGTAACCAGATTTATGACATTTTATCATAGCTTTACGAGTTAATGATTCAGGAATACACAACCCAAGAACATAAGCCCTGCTCATGTATCCTTTGCCCATTAAATACCCATACATGTATGGCAAGAATTTTGCTGGTTTATAAAGCCCATATCCAAGTAAAGCTTAGTTATCATTGCTTCAACATAGATAAAAGCAATTTTTGTTTGTACCATGATTTCCCTGTTGGGATACAACATTCTTGTGTATCGGTATGCACTTGCAAGAACAAGCCATTCTTGGTTGTAATTCATAAGGAAGCACTAACAAAAGTTATTGAAGGATGGATACTTACTCTCATCCCAATAGAAGTAGCACCAGGAATAACTTCACTTCCAAAATCATTGGCTCCAGGGAACTTATCTCTTAGCAGATCCAACATCACATTTTTGCTGACCACATATATCCCCATGCTAGCAATGTAAGGCATTTCTTTTGCTCGCTCATCATCAAGACCTAAAATTGTAGTATCAACCTACAAGAAGATAATAAACAACAAAAAGATAAAAGAAATTACCCCCTCATAACCAGTACTAAGAAATCAAGTGTGTCTAGAGGATCTACCTTCATTGCTTTCAATTGCTCCCCTTTTGGCTTCTCTGCAAATTCAATTATGCGTCCTTCTTCATCAATTTTCATTAGACCAAAGGCTGTTGCACGTTTTTCATCCATTGGTAAAGCAGCTACAGTGATATCTGCATCTGTTTCTCTATGTGCCTGGATAAACCTTTCATAATCCATACGGTACAAATGATCCCCAGCAAGAATGAGAAATTCCAAAACGTTGTGCTCCTCAAATAGCCACAAGTACTGTCTGACTGCATCAGCTGTACCCTGTGAATCATTAATTTAATTTCAGGAGCTAAATATTTAAGAGGCAACAAAACTGAGAAAATAAAGAAACTTGACAATATTAATGATTTCATCACATTGCAATTCAGATGGGTATACTTCTGCAACAGGAAAAAGGACACCCATAATTTGTTTGTGCACACTATGACAAATAGATTTTTTTTTTGTTCAACTTGAATAATTCATGAATATGGACTATAACTTGTTTGAACATGAATTTCAAATAACAAGTAAAAGTCCAATTGTCAATATACTCTATAAGTTATTGTTAAAGCAAATTTAATTCCGCTTAAACAGGCTTTTCAATTTCAAATTCCCTATCCAAATGCACCCCAGGAGAAATTCTCAGACAAATCAGTACCTGGAACCAGTTGGGGTTCTCTGGACTCTGCTGAGCAGCAAGAACCTCAACAAAACCTTCATTCTTGTAGCCACCCATGTTGCTGGCATATGCTCGAGAAAGGTGGCGATTGAGAGAGGCAGAATTGAATTGGGTAAGAACATAGATCTTTGATATATTGCTGTTCAAACAGTTGCTAACAGGGATATCAATCAGCCTGTAGTTTGCTCCTAAAGGAACAGCAGGTTTTGCCCTCTTTTTGGTAAGTGGGTAAAGCCGGGTTCCAGCACCACCTCCAAGAATAATTCCCAGAACACTCTGCAAAACAAGAATTCAACAAAACATCAAAAACCTTACCCTTTACAAATGGGTCAAATATTTATTGAATTTTCTTCATTTTAATGTCAATATCTTCTCTTTTTTTCTTAGATTCAAAATGCAGAGTAAACAACAGTTGAATCAATCTCAATAAATGCATCCAAACAAATCAAATCAATAAAAAAGTTGCCAAAATTAGCAAAATTAATTACAGTACTTTGAGCTCAAAATGAATTAAAGCCAAAAAAAACTTCAATAATTAGAACAGAGAAAAAGACTAACTCTGCTAGCGTCAGGGTCAAGACAAGTTTGAGAGTTCCTAGAATCGGAAACCGCCTTCGGAGAAACAATCATCGGAGTTCTTTGTCGGCGAGTAGCAAAAGAAGAAACATTGGAAGGATTAATCTTATCACCGGAAAGATTAGACGACGAAAATGAAAGGCTTCGGAGACGCGTCGTCGCAGTAGTTATTCCCGGGTTAAGTTTCGACGAATTGGTGGCACAGGCAGCAGAAGCAGAAGAAGATGTAGAAGATGACGTGGAAGGCACTCGTAGAACACCGATAGCCGCCATGCTCGCCATTGAACTTGATACGTGTATTCAATGCACCGGCGTCGTCGTCGTTGTCGTTGTCGTCGGGGTGTTTGATTGTTATTATTATTATTAGCAGTGGAGAGGAAACAGAAGAAGAGGAGGAAGCAAATATAATGAAGGCAGTGTTGCGGTGGTATTATGATTTGTGTGGAGTGGAGTGATCTCATTCTCATGGATATTTTTTTATGGGTTCTTGGGATCCGTTTTGCCCATATCTTTTGCATGAATTTACGTGATTTGGCGGGTCAGTCGGGGATATCAGCCAAGGGTAATTTGGAAATTTCAAATTTTTAAAAAAAAATATATGAAGATTCATTTAGTACGTCAACACCTCCTTATACTTGATTAATTTTGACAAATAAACACTCCAGCTTCAAAATTTGCTGATTTAACACTTAAATTTCCTAGAATTATAATTTTTAATTACATTTTTCACTACTACCAAGGTGCGTGGTAACAAACATTAATGAACAAGTTATACCATGAAATTGCAGTGGCATGAAACAAAAAATGAAAGAATATTTAATCATTAATTCTTCTTTCTCTATTTTTAATTACCATTTTTTACACTTAAATAAATTAATTCATCTTTATCATTCGCCACTTCTATTATAATTTTTACTTTCCTCCGTAAAATGAAAAATTTTTACATTAAGGTGCTTATGTGGTAAAAATGATCAAAAATAGGGACTGAAGATGTATGACGTCAAAGATAAAATCTTGTGGGGTAGAGGGGAGAATTATTTATAGCGACGAAAATTAGTGGCTGTCATTTCATGATTTGTGGAAACAAGTAGCGACGGTCACATGCCTCTCTGCTCTTTCAAAGTGCATGAGCACCGTCGCTTTTTTATTTTTAATTTGAATTGATGCAGCCTGTCACTTGATGGTACAAGTGATAGGTATGTTGAACACATGTGACTCTGTATCTTCTCATATTCACAAGGAAAATCATTGCAATCATATCCTTCTCGCATATGCCATTTCTCCCAATTGAATTCATTCAAACTTATTTATTATATAATATTTGAGTTTAGCCTAGCCCCGCGGTTCCAGAACCGTTCATGAACTGACGGTTCACGATGAAACTAAATTGGAACCAGGCTAACCGTCGGTTTAGGACTAATTTTGATTCAAATTTTTTAATAATATTTTTATTTTATAAAAATAAATAAATTACATTTAAATAAATTAGAAAATATAGCAGTATTTAAATTACAAAAATTAAAATAAATTAATTTAAAAAACAAATAAATTAAATTGAAGTTGAAATAAAAATTAAAAAATTAAGTTAATAATTAATTTTAATAAGGTTTGAATTAAAAATTAAATCTTAAAATAAGACATTGTAATTCACTAGAGATAAATTAGTAAAAAAATTAAAATTTTGAATTAATAAATTAAATTAAAAATAAAATGAAAGAAATTAAAAGGCTTGAACTTAATTTTCTTACAAAAAATTAAGTTGTCTATATTTGCTCTTAGGGTTTAGATGAATTAAAGTTTACGTAGTTTTTTTTTTTTTAAATTTATTGACCCATTTACCTGATAAATTTAATCACTTTCTATGCCAGAAGTTGAAACTCTTGTTCCTCGTTGTTTGTGAAATCAAATAAATCTTTATATTCTTCTCTTTCAATTTTTTTTTTATATTTAATGTCTCTCTAGTTCAATCATCAACGTACGTTTGTGCCTCTAATGATTCGAGAGTCATTAAAGATCAAATCTGATCCAAAATACTTCTTCCCGCACTAAATGCTTATTCAACGACAATCGTTGAAATCGAACTTCAAAAAATTTGTTTAGCAATTACTGTAAGGATTGGAAGTGTATTTTGGTGTTGACTCTACCATTTAAAATCTTTACCTGACTTGCTATCACCAAACTCAAAAACGGTTTTTATATAATTATCAAGTTTGAGAGATAAACTAGATGATTCTCAAAATTTTTTGTGTGTTTTTGCATCAAGACATGATCACCCATACTAATTTTCATTTGTTTATCTTGAACTTGAACAGGTAGTAGTAGTAAAAGAAGAATAAATAGAACTATGAGATATAGAACTAGAAATAGAAATATTAACATAATCCTTATATTTATTAAATAATTCTACTAATATTCTTCTAATATTATTAATTATTAAATCAATATTAATATCATTATCATCCATAAGATTTAAGCATCATAATATTAAATAATCATGTAACCCATCTAATTTACATCTAGGATCAAAAACACATTCAACAAAATTAATCAATGGAATAAATTTAAAATAATTTAACTATTTTATTTTCATTAATAAAATTAATTCTTTTAAAACAATATCATTTTCATGTTCTTGTAATGCACCAATAATATTAATGCATTCAATTAACAATAAATAAGATGTAGGATAATAAACATCACTTAAAACATATGTTGCATCATTAAAAACTTTTAAAATATCTAAAAATTTTATGTACACTTCTCAATTTTGTGGATATAAATTAATTTGTGACACATTATTGGAAATAAATATGCACAATAAATCTCTATATCCATATGACTCGTTTAATAATTCATAAGTAGAATTCCAACAAGTCAGAACATCTCTTGGGATTTTATTTTCTTTTACCATTTTCTTTACAAAATTTCAATTAGGCCACGTGGACCCTGCATGTTGCCACATGAGTCCTATAATCTCTCATCCTAAACTTAAAAAAGTTCTCCTACTGACCCACAGTCAAATCCCACCACCTACCATCGTCATTTCTCTCTCTTATTCATGCCATTGCAGACCTGAAAGTCAAAAGGAACACAAGAATACTCTTTCTTTTTCCTTCCATTCATCTTTTTTTCTTTGACAAGAACACATTAGCTTTTCATCCCCCTTCGTGAAACCAAATTCAATTCCATCAATGTCTTGTCTGCATGAACCATGATGAAGCATTTGGTTGAATAAAGAAAAAAAACCTATGAAAAACAAAACCAGTGCTTGAAACAAAACTGACTTAGTAATGTCGATCCCCAATTGCTATTGTGAGGCTGAGGCTATTCTTCGTACTTCCTGGACTGATGCTAACCCTGAAAGAAGGTTTTTGGGTTGCCAAAATTTTCAGGTAAAATAAAACTATCGTATATTTAGGGTTAACAAAAACTTCCTTGTTTTGAAATAGTTTTCTGTTTATGCTTTGGCAAAATCAAAGATGCCAATTTTTTCAATGGGTGGATCCCCCAGTTCATGAAAGATCAAGACAAGTGATTGTAGGGTTGCTAAGGAAGATTGCTAGACTGCAAAAGATAGATAGGGAAAGAGCAAAGAGAAGGAATAAAAAATGCACTTATTGTGCTTTCTTTGTGATTTTTATTTTCTTTGAATTTTTTATCTCTGTGCTTTGTTGTAAGTTGGCATTGCTTAGCCATAAAAAAAACTAATGTACTATCCTTTGTTTGAATGAAATGATATTAGCTTACTATTTCGAAAAGAAAGATTGATTTTCTTCATAGCTATGAAATTAAAAATATGCAAGAAATGCCCCATGCAATAGTATACTCGAATATGTTTACATTACAAGAAGAAATGAACTTAAATTTGAATCAAATGTTGTTTTGGTTACATGCACTAAAAGGTGTAAAATGGAAATTTTCATTGACGGTAATGAAACAAAGAATGATGAAACATATTTTGATTCAGTATTGAAACAAGCTTAGTAAGTTGTTTCAATAGTAAAACATAAAAAAAAACCTAATTAGCTGCTTAAGTTTGCTATTACAAAATATAATCAATATTATATCCATCATGTCTAGTCTATTTTATGACCAAAATAGATACAGCTTACAATGAACAAAAAATAAAAACATTTGCTTTGTGCTTGAACCTAGTTCTTTGGCGTCTTTTGCATGTATCTCGAAGGCACATGTCTGCCTTTAGGCGCAACCCTTTGAGTCCGTTTCTCATTAGCTCATTGGTTTGATTGAATTTGATGTGCAACATGAGCTGTTTCTGAAATTGTGCTTTATTGGCTTGGATTGACATCTTCACTGGTCCTTACTTGAGAGTTGCCACACTGAGACATTTGTTGTGTTAAAAAGTAGAAAAACTTGTCTAAATAATGTCAATACAAGATGTATGGATAAAATAATGCCATTAAAGTGATTGGGCTTACTGTGTTAATTTCCCCAACATTAAAAGGAGAAGATAGGTTCACATTGACTTGACTCGAGGGAATTCTGTTCGATCCCTATTGTCTAACCATCAAATGGACAATAGTAAATTTTTTTCACAATATCAAAACAAATTCAAAATACATAATCATAATCACAATTGCACATCATATTGATAATAGGTCATGAAATTCAACATTGCAAATCATAATCACCATAGCAAATCAAATTCCCTTAAGCAAATAAAATTCAGCAATGAACAACTCACATCAGGAGTCCACTGAATGGTATAAGGAGCTGAAGAAGTTAGTGTGTTCTTGCTTGAACTACCTGTCACATTGGTGTGTGCCTGCAAAGGAAAAAATTATTTGATAATAATGTGCATTATATTATCAATTTAATATATAGGTGATTTGCTTACATGGCCAGCAGGTATTGTATTTGGAGAAACACCATGATACCTCTTGTTATGGCCAACCTTTCCACAAGTACTGCATTTGACTTTCACAATACATTTCTTTTTCAAACTGAGCTTTTGCTTAGATTTGCTTTTCTAGGTTCATTTTTCTAACTCTTCTGCGCCCTTTCTCCTTGCAGTTGGCATTCTTTCTCTCTTTTTCTTAGCTGCATGAGGTGGTAGGAAAACACATGGGGGACTAGGATGAGCCTCCCACAATTCAGGGCCATTTATTAGGTTGATGATATGGCTGTAAACTTGTTAGTATACTGTCTTGCTGTAGCACTTGTCAACATAGGAGAATGGATCTTCATTCTGCTCAATGATGGCTGCCACTCCATGTATGCAAGGAATCCCTATGAGGTCCCATCTTCGATAAGCACAAGATTGTTTCTCTAAGTCAACTGAAAATTTACCCTCTGGCCCTCTGACTTGTGCTTTAGCTGAACCAGCAAATTCAACATTGTATTCATATGATAAGTCAATATTTTTGTCTAACTTCTTCTTTATCTTAGGACATAGATCACCATTCATCTTTTTCCCAAGAGCTTGCTTTAATGTAATCCTTTTCATGACTTACGACCTTATCATCTCCATCATAGTCAACAATGGTCGCTCTCTTGCTTCCAAAATGTATTTGTTGAAACATTCACTTATATTATTCAAAACAATATTGCATTTTGGAAAATTCTTGTAAACAGCCCTTGCCCATTGCTCATAAGGCCTCTCTCGCACCCACTCCCTTGTAGCTGAATTTTTTTTCTCAAGTTCATCAAGCCAGTGATTGAGCTTCACAAGATGAGATGCTCTTGCTGCACTAAAAAGGAGAGGTTTCAGCTCGTTATCTTTGAACTTCGCATGCATGTTGGCCTATATATGACGAATACAATACCTGTGCTCTGAATTTGGAAAAAAATTAGTAATAACATTTATAAGGCCCCACAAATAAATGTGTCCCAATCACAAAATAAAGCCCAATTAATAATATATAAGCTAAACAAACATAAATAAATTTGGCCCATACCTTTTTCCTATCGGACATAAGGCACAAATCATGTGAATTCCACATCTCCAAATCATATTTCAATAACACAAGGAACCAGGTCCATGTTTCAGTAGACTCACTGTGTACCACAACCCAAGCAATGGGATAAATGCAGTCATTGGGGTCAATACTTATGGTTGCAATCAAATGCCCACCATATTCTCCTTTAAACCAACACCCATCCAGACATATCAAATGCCTCAAACTAGCTTTAAACCCATCCTTCAAACCAGCCAAGCACATGTACATACCAACAAATACACCTTTAGGTTCCTTGAACACAATTGTGCTTCTAGGATTTGATCTCAAAATCTCATGTTGATAGTCATACAGTTTTGCATACTATAAACTCTCATCACCAATGATTTGCTTTAGTGCATGACTCTTTTCCCTCCAAGTTTTCATCCTAGTAATTTTTAGCTTCATGTCTTTCTTCACCCTATCAATAATGCTTTGAATAGGCCATGCTGAATCAACTCTAAATTCTTTTATGTATTTCTGGGCAAGCCACTTTGATGTTAAGTGGAAATTTTTATGTTGTTTACAACAGTTGATCTTGTGCTTTAAATTGAAGCTCCTAACTTGGAAAGTCTTATCATCCGTATCCTTTGTGTAAAACTTTGTCGCGTAGATAAAAAACCCACACTTTTTAAAGCACTTGCACCTCACTTGTGCATTGTCATTTTTTGTAAAATACAGCTGGTATTTATGTCTAATCCCCCAGTTTTTGCAAGCTTCCTTGAAAACTTCCTTGTTTTGAAATGGCATACCAACCTCAAATGTAGGATTCATTGAATTCTCCTCAACATTGAAGAGTGGGAATTGATTTGAAGGTCTGTCTACACCTTCTTCCTCAGAATCTGATGTAGTTTGTAGTTCATCAGAGGGTGCATAATCTAATTCAACCTCAATTTGATTGAACCTCATTATGGACTCCATACCACCTGTTCACAATCTAATGCCACTGTTTTTTGGCCTACCCCTCTTCCTTGTAGGTGCTGAGGGAATTTCTTTATCTTCAGTCCCATAAGAATTTGTCTCCCCTGCTTTAGACCCAGCTACTTCTCCCTGAACTTCTATCCTTCCTGTTTCTGCTTCAGTTGCTACTGTTTGTGCTTCTATTTCTTTTTCTCCAGTTGTTGTTTCTGCTTCTGTTTCACCTGCAGGTACTGCACCTTCCTTTTTATTATTTTTATTTCCAACATTCATCTGCCCTGTTGCTCTTAAAACATCAAGTAACTCATCATCTCCCTCCAGAATGTCATAATCTAGATCAATTAAATCATCTCCCCCTTCCATTTCCTATTCATTTTGATTCTGCTTACCACCAACCTCATCAACTTTGACTGTTGCATTCTCATTATGTAAATCAACATCTACATTTTCTTTTTCATTCACCATAGCAGCATCAATCAATTCATCCTCAGCTTCAATATACATTTCTTGAACTTGTTCATCAATTACACTTTCTTCATTGGCCATATATTCAATGCAAAGTCTACTTTGACTATGTTGGACACTTTGATTACTCATGTGCACAACATTATCATCATCTATTTCCTCTATAACCACACTAGATTTTCTTCTTGGATTTACCAAATCGTCTATTCATCAAATGTTAAATGCTTCACATAAACATCAATTATCCTAAAATCAGCTCCATGTAAACTCATTTAAAAAATGCAAGCATCATAACTTAGCAATTTCAAACCATTCTTAAAATCCATCTCGGGAATTCTTCAATAATATTGGAATTCACGCATCAAGCCTAAACTTTCTACCCACACATCAATTGAAACTAATGATATCCTATAAACTTCAAATTTTTTATCATCAACATCACCATCATGGTATCCTGATTCATCCAATTCCCCATTATAATGCAACATAATAGCATATGTTACATTCCCTAACCCATCTGTTCAAATAGATATTTAAAAAAAAACTCAGTCTTAACTTACACAGCACAGACACCATTAAATATAAAAAATGCATAAGCTTCATGTTATGGCAAACAAATTGGGATTTTAAAAAACTATTGTCTTCAAACAAATTATTCATTTGAAATTGTAATCGAAAAAAATATCCAAATAATATGCAAGTCAATTTAATATAAAATTACATTATATAGTTGAATACAGTGCCTTTAGCATACCTGTGTCATCAGCCATGTTCGACAATGGCCCATAAATGCATTGCTTGAGTTGTCTTTATGTGCCTTCCTCGTCCTTTTTGTCCAACCAACAACGAATAAATCTAGGGTTTCTTTACTTTTGTCTGCAAAATCCATCAGGACCACTCTCACTTTCACACTTTTTTGGCCTCACTTTCACTTAAACAACACAAAAATAAAAATAAAAATAAACCTTTACCTTTTCCTTCTTTCTCTGTCCTTTCTTCTGCTACTGCAACCCCAAAATCTATAAGCTTTTGATGTTGATTTTGACAAAATCGATTTAAATTTCTGGTTTCCATTTTCTATTTTCTAAGTTCTTCAATGGTGTTGATGAAAAGGTGAGACGGAAACTCATTTTGGCCTAAAAATGTTAGGAGGGAAACTATGGCAGTCAGTTTTTTTTTATTTTAACGGTACTTTTTTTCTTAGCTAAAGGATTGTTGACACATGGCAACATGTGGGACCCATGTGGCAACATGCAGGGGGAAACGTGGCCTAATTGAAATTTATTTTGCCACTTCAGCAAGCATATGTATGCCACATTGACTTTCCGGTACTAATTTTATCAGAAATAGGTGAGAGGGGGGTCGTTGTTACTAAAATTAAAATTTAGGGATTTCGGTGAGCCCAATTTATTCTTTGGGATTCAAGTGGGACAAGGGTATAACTCTAGGAACTGTGAGTGTAAATAAAAATAACCCCAAAAATTAAGTTTCATATTTTTGCTCTTGGGGTTTAGATGAATTAAAGTCTACGTAGTTCTCTCTCTTTTTTTTTTGAAATTTATTGACCAATTTACCTGATAAATTTAATCACTTTCTATGCCAGAAGTTGAAGCTCTCGTTCCTTCATTGGTTGTGAAATTGAATAAATCTTCATATTCTTCTCTTTCAATTTTTTTATACTTAATGTCTCTCTAGTTCAATCATCAACGCACGTTTTTGCCTCCAATGATTCGAGAGTCATTAAAGATCGAATCTAATCCAAAATACTTCCTCTCGCACTAAATGTTTATTCAACGATAATCGTTGAAATCGGACTTCAAAAAATTTGTTTAGCAATTAGTGTAAGGACTGAAAATGTATTTTTGTGTTGACTCCATCATTTAAAATCTTTACATGATTTGCTATCACCAAACTCAAAAACGGTTGTTATGTAATTGTCAAGTTTGGGAGATAAACCAGATGATTCTCGAGATTTTTTGTGTCTTTGCATCAAGACATGATCACCCATACTATTTTTCATTTATTTATCTTGAACTTGAACAAGTAGTATTAGTAAAATAAGAATAAATAGAACTATAAGATATAGAACTAGAAGTAGAAATATTAACATAATCTTTATATTCGTTAAATAATTCTACTAACATTCTTCTAATATTATTAATTATTAAATCAATATTAATATCATTATCATCTATAAGATTTAAGCATCATAATATTAAATAATCATGTAACCCATCTAATTTACATTTAGGATAAAAAACACATGCAACACAAATTAATTAGTAGAATAAATTTGAAATAATTTAACTATTTTATTTTCATTGATAAAATTGATTCTTTTCAAACAATATTATTTTCATGTTCTTGTAATGCACCAATAATATTAATGCATTCAATTAACAATAGATAAAATGTAGGATAATAAACATCACTTAAAACATATGCTACATTATTAAAAACTTTTAAAATATCTAAAAATTTTATGTAAACTTCTCAATTTTGTGGATATAAATTAATTTATTACAAATTATTGGAAATAAATATGAACAATAAATCTATTAGGGAACTTGAAAATCTAAATTTCATGATGGATGCTCAACTTCAAACGGATTTAATCTTATAATCCCTTCCGGAGTCATTCGGGCAAACTATTGCCAATCAAAATTAAGTGCACACTTATGAAACCCTTAAACATGCTAGTAATGGCCCTAAAGGCTATTCACAATGAAAAGGGAAAGGAAGTTGCTTTAGTTGCCTCTTCTAGTAAGATTAAAAAGAGCAAGGGCAACAAAAACAAGAAAACTAAGGAAAGAATTCCTCAGGCTTCGGAAGGTATAAGCAAGGACAAAAGGAAAGTTGAGAATAAAGGCAAGGGAAAGTGTTTCTATTGCCAAAGAGAGAGACATTAGAAGAGAAATTGTCCTAGGTTCCTTGAGTCACTTAAGACTAAAGGAAAGCACAAGATTGGAGAAAGTGAGACTTTTTCTAATTTTTTTATTTCTAAATGTTGTAAGAGCTCAACTAATGCATGGGTATTGGATAACGGTGCTAGTTCTTACATATATTCTTCTTTGCAGGATCTACCAAGTGAAAGAAGGTTAGAGTCAAATGAGGTGACTTTAAAGCTTGAAGATGGAACAAGTGTTGCTGCCAAAGCTATGGGAACCACCTCTATTGACTTATATAATCATATTTTATTATTGAACAATATTTTATATATACCTAATGCTTATAAAAATATTATCTCTATTTCTAGTTTGACTAGAAGAGGTTATAAGTTTTTATTTGAAATAGATATATGTACTATCTATTTTTATAATAGAATAGTTGGCATGGGTTATATATTACATGGTCTTTATTATATT
>CATIWM010723983.1:0-47704 GCA_949671775.1 Mallotus repandus
ACAAGAGAGAATCAAATACAACATAGAAAGAGAAAAGCAAAGATTGAGTGAACAAAACCCTCTTCTATGTCTTTTAAAGCTTGCTTGATGTAGAACTTCTCTTCCTTCTTGTCTATGTCTTCTTCAAAGTTGTCAAAACTAGAACTTTTATAATGATTTCTAAAACTAAGATAAAGGAAACTAATACTTGTTCATCTATATAAAACAAAGTCAAACATATGTATTTATAGGTTTCTTAGGGCTGCAATTCGTGTCCCTTTCAAAAGGATGCAAAAATGAAAGGGTGCATTGAAGAGGCATATTGGTGCCGACTTGTCACTACTGTGCCGAGTCATCACTGGAAGCGTCTGTCATGAGTCATTCCATTGGTGACGACTCGGCACCGAATCCTTATGTCACGAGTCATTCCAATGGTGACGACTCATGACTCTTCACTAAGGCTCCAACTTGACTTCACATGCTCCATACTTCATTCTATACAATTCCAAGTCCTTCCTATGCACAATTTGAGCCTAAGAACATATATAAAACACACAAAACCAACATAAGAATAAAAGAAGTAAAAATAACATTTGTATCATCAAATAAACATCATAAACATAACAAAATTAAAATAAATCTAACCTTAACTACCCTAAAGAACTATGCATATTTGCATTATATCAAATTCTGCAAGACAACAAATAGAGAATGATCAGGAAACTTTGTTGGTAGAGGACTACCAACGGAAAGCCCGCCCCCGCTAGCTAGCATAGAAAGATATTCCCGGCTCTTGTAACTTGATAGAATGTGGAAACTTCAGAGAATGTGGAAAAGACTGATTGGGCTAAATGCATGACCAAAACCATAGCTCAAATCCAAATGATGATGAAGGAGAAAGGAATTGATGCTCCAATGGACTATTCTGACCTTAATTTAGATGAGAATGATGATCCACTTCCTCGAAATTTCAAGTTTCCTGATATAAAGAAATATATTGGTATGGTGGGTGTGATCTGCAAGTGCACAGAGTCGTCCAAGTAGTAAAAGATTATTGATCCCACATGGGGTAGATGTTAAGTATTGGATTACTTTTTGTATTTATTTGTCTAAAAAATCAAAGAAAGATGTCACTAGAAAGAAAAATGAAATTAATTTAACTAGAAATTTAAACAGAGCTATAAAATAAATTTTAACTAATAGAAAGTTTACCAATATAATAAAGGCTAGGGATATTATCACCGGCTCAATTTTAGCTAAAGATCATGTTGATTTCCCTATCACTTATGAATTTATTCCATTCCCTAGGCATCTTTAGACATATGAAAGTCTCTCTCGAGCACTAGCATAATTCTGCCAACCATAATAACTATCCAAGTTATTAGCTCTTACTTTTAGGATAATTAATTATTTTTGATAATTAAGTAAGCCATACAAGGGATATTAACCAACCAAACCGCTTCTTAACCTATTTTGATTATTTAATAGATTATTATTTTGTTCGCAACAAGAATCTTCTCTTGATCTCACCCCGTTGTCTAAATTAATTCCTAGGGTGATCATGCCTAGAAAAGCCCTAGGTTCAATAATAATCATGGTTAATATGTTTAGTGATAAGAAATCTAACCTATTAAATTCGTTCTTTAGCCAGGTCTAAAAACCCCAACCATTAATTTAGCTACTCATAGCAATTAAAAAAAAGAGAACAAGAAGAATATAATAATGCAAACATAACCATCATATAATATTAATTTAAGTACTAAGAATAAAGAAGACAAAACCCTTTTTTATTCTCTTGAAAGTGATTGCAAAATGTTCTTTAATCCTTTAGCCTTGATAACGCTTGAGTAATAATCCAAAGCGAAAAATGAAAAATAAATTTGTTCCATAGCAAAAGATGAAATTGACTAACTAAAATTAAGACAAGCCAACCTCTGTAAAGGAGGCAAAACAAAGGCTATTTATATAAGTTCTCAAATAAGCCCAAACAATAGTTTCCAAAATTGATTTCTACCAAAGTACATGGCTATGCACTTCCATATGCATGACTATGCATCATTGCTGCTCCAGAAATCATCGAACCAGGATTGGCCGTGCACACAACTATGCATTTTTGCTGTCTTACGAATTATTGAACCAAGATTGGTCATGCGCATGGCTGTGCATTTGGTGCACGCCTGTACAGATTTTGATGCATGGTTGTGCATCACTGTCTATTCTGCTAAGTGAAATTTTTAGGCACAAGATTGGTCATGCACTCCCATATGCATGGCTGTACATGCCTCTACATCTTTAATTCATGGAGATTTTGAGCTTTCCTCTTCAAGTTCCAGTATAATTTCCACTTGCATAATGCAAACTTGGGCACACCTAACCAAATGAACACCAAAATTAAACTAAAAATAAACAAAAAATCAACAAAAATTATAAAAACCTACTTTTAATGGAATTTAAGTAAAATACCAACATTCAAGAATAAAATAAACATTTTAACATATAAAAACATAACAATTTAGTGCTCAAAATTTCACTATTTTTCGCACTTATCAACTCCCCCACACTTGAGCTTTTGCTTGTCCTCAAACAAAACATGAGAACAACTCATTCTTAAAAAGAATGCAACTCATTACTTAGCTTTAACTTGACTAGCTATGACAATCTTCACTTAATATAAAGCTTAACAACTTAAAAATTAAAATAATCACTCGAGGTCAGAGACATGAAATTACCATGTGAAGAGCAAACTTCCCAATTAAATTCATGAAAATGGAGAATTAAGATAAAAAAAAGATGCAAGCAAATAGAGATTAACCCAACACTTGACTAGCCAACATTTCTAATGCATAAGGCACTTTTTAAGCACTTTATCAATTATAGTTTGTGAAGGTTTTCCTAATTGCAGTATCCCCTACCTTTCCCACACTACTTAGTGTGGATACCTTATAAAGGGTCCTTTGGATACTCATACTCTCATTTGAAAGCATTGGAGTAAAAGGAGCATATAAAGATTTTAATTTTTGGATTTTTAGCTCCTTTGAAACGAATGCGTTTTACTCTCCATCTCGCTTTTTATTTTATTTTATTTCTTTAATCACCAAAATACACAAGCATTGACTAACTTTAAGAGTTAAATTTTAAATCTCTACTTACAAACACCTTTCTCAAAAATCAAGACTTCTAAGTTCAATCACTCAATTTAAAAGTAAGCATTAAATTCATTAAAGATTAAAAAGTCCCTAACCATAAGTCATTACCCTAATCTTAAAAGTCCAAACTCATATTAAATGAAGATTATCACATCTTTTCAAGAAAGCTAGATTCAATGAATTAAATTCTATTTAAGAATAGGTTATAAACTCTCAAATGTTATGTATGATATGCATCCTAGTAACTATATGCAAGAAAGATAATAACAAAATGAAATGCATGATCACTTCCTCTTTATAGTGAAAAACACTTAAAACAACACACACAAAACAAAATTTTAAAAATAAACATAAAAGTAAAAGTTTAGGAAAGATCTCCCCTTTTTCATTGCAATGGTAGAGGCGTGGACTTATTGGGATTGATGGAGTTTCTGAGCTTCTTAAGCTTTTTGAAATGGCTCTCTTGTGATTGTTGTAAATTCTCTATCATGATTTGAAACTCATCCAGCCTAGCATAGAGCTTTAACTCTAGTAAGTCCATACGGAGTAATAGCATTTGCTTCATAGTTGCTTCATTCTCCATAACTTTCATCTTTAACCAAGCCTCATTACTACTCCCCTCACTCTCCTCATCATCATTTCAAGAAGACTTATTTAAATGCTTTAATGTGTATTAGCACATCAAATAACATTTTCTACTCTTTACATCTTTGAGAGCCCTCCATTTAGTTATAATGTCAGCCCTAATAAGCGCTCTTACCCAAAATTTGGGATTTGAAAACTCCCATCTCTTTAATAGAGAATGTAGCATTAAATGATGAGAGGTATTGTCCCAAAGTTGTTATAGTGTGCCCCATAGAAAGAGGTACCTTCTTTGCCTGCACAACTTGCCAAATAGTCTAGACAACAAAGTGAGCACTAGAAACCTTGGTGTTATTATATATACACCATAACATGAAAAGCTCATCTTTTGAAACCCTAGCACTATCTTGTTTCCCAAAAATGTTACGTGCCATGAATTTATGCATTAGCAAATAAGCAGGATCCCTAATTAGACCACTAACCATCATTTCTTTCTCATTGAAACTGTTATCTTGAGTGAGTCTTTTCTAAAATGCAAGCATGTCATAATCACTTGGGGGTTGTTTGAGTCCCCCAACAGGATATCCAAAAATACAGGCCATAAGTTCACAATTAACATGAAACTTTCTTCCAAAAAATCTACACAAAAGCATATGTCATCATTCAAAATTTCAAAAGTAGTGTAGAATTCAAGTGTAAGCTCATACAAAGTGTCATGTTTCATTTTAAAGAACTTAGACCACCCTAATTGGTCACTCAAAATTTCCATATCTTCATCAACTCCTATGTCATATAGCACACAATCATCAAAGAATTTAGGTAAGGTGAATCTTCGCTTAAGAAGAGAATGGAATTTCTTACCCTCTTCATATGAATGAATAGAGAAAGGGGCACCGTATTCTTTAGTGAGATCACTCACGTCATTACCCTTTTTCATAATTGCCTTACCTTTCCTTTGAATTGATTGTTTATGCTTTTCTTGAGACATCTTCAAAATAAGAGTTGAATATTATTAGCGCAAGAGAGAAAAAAAATGAGAATGATAATTGATTAGGGTTACAACATGCCTGAATTCTTTATATAAATAGTTCTCCTTAAACATTGAAGGAAAATAAAAATAAAAAAACTAGAAATTGTCTCCTCACTTTAGGAAGAAAAGAGAAATTCAATGGTTTATAAAAAAGAAAGAAATAAAAGAAAAACAAATAATTTTCCTGAATATTGACTTACTAAATTCTAGAAATAAAAACCTAATGAAAAAGGAAAAAATAAAAAAGAAAAATAAAAATTAAAAAGGTAATTGAATTCAAATCCTAAAAGAAAATTGCAAAAATAAAAATAAAATTGTAAAAACTTCCCAAAAGTTGATAAATCTTCCCCTGCACTTAATTTAAACATTGTCCTCAATGTTTGCTTGCCAACAAAGTAAGGTTTCTAATATCCAAATGTGCGCAGGTGCACGGCTATGCACTCCACCTGGGCTTCTTTTTTTTTTTCCTGGGATAGTGCATGACTGTGCACTTTAAAATGCCCACCCATTCCTGATTGCAGATTCTGGGGAAATGCATGTACACGGCTGTGCATAACCGATGCAGAACCATAGAATTCACTAAAGTACAATTTTGATCATTTACCTGCAATATCTCAATTCTTTAACAATGTAAACCACACTTCAGACTTGCAAACATCACATTGCACACAAAACACAAATTATTGCATTAAAATTAAATGAACATTCATACAACCCTTCATAATTATTAAAAATATGTTCACCAATAAACCAAACTTAAAAAAATTCAAACTGTGCTAACATCTCAATACTTGAAACAAACAGAATAGTAAAATGCAATAAAAATATAAATCACTCCTATGGTGGGGCATCATCTTGTTGCTCCTCTTATGGTGGTTGAAGGGAAGGAGGCACGAATCCTTGATTCATGAAAAATGCCTAAATGTCTTGATGCATCGAATGAACAGTCTGAGTAAGCTCCTGCATATTGGCATCCGAGACAACCATCTGTAGTTCTAAATTGTCCATTCATTCAACCATATCATCAACCTCTTCTTCCTATTCTTCTTCATTTGGAGGTTGTCGTCCACCAGGGAGTGGTGCAAGTGGTGTGAGCTTATACCCATCGTACATGTGTTGTGCTATCCCTATTGCTTACATTATGGATAAGTCCACTTTATCTCTCCCCTTAACTTTCTCAAATGGCATATCATCTATATCAAACTCGACATAATGCGCAAATGTCATAACTAAACCCCCAATTTTTATCACTGCATTGACACTTTGAGCAATATCTTTTAGTTTTAAGGCAATAGCATGGCATAAATCAATTTTTCTCTCATGTACCACACAATATAGGACTTGTAATTCAATGTTTGGAATAATTGAGTCCCCCTCTTTCCTACCACAAATCGTGTGTGCCATGACATGTTGTGCATATCTCAATGCATATGAACACATTTTTGACTCTCTATAAGTCCTAGCCTCGTAGATTGCACGCCTATCACGTATCAACTCTCTTTAAAATTCATTCCTATAAAATTGAATATTAGCTTCACGTCCTTTTGGAAATTCAAAAACATAATTCATTTTAGGTAACTCCATTTGAAAATCTCTATTCCCAAGCCTAAAATTAATGAACCTAGCCCTCACATCCAAATGAAATGATGATAAGAACTCACATGTTGGCCTAAGGTAAGAAGGATATGCTCATATCATGTATTGTAGCAAAGATACCTTATCATACAATCCCATAATTGTTAAAGCATTTTTATCCGGGTATCTATTAGGTTAAATCTTCCTATGTACAATATCCTCAAATTTCTTATGTTGGAGTTCACTACCAAAAACAATAGTTTGAGGGAATTTCATTACCTATTGCTCTTGCTCTTCCCCTCTTGGATTATTTGAGCTTTCACCTAATCTTGAACATTTGGGAGGAGGAGCAACTTGCTTGGATGCATGGGAATTTTGCCTTGGCACGATTGAAAGTGAAAGTGAATAGAGAATGGAGAAATTGGAATGATGATTTCAAAAAATCTAGGGTTTGAATGTGAGAGAAGCAAGAAGGGAAAGAAATATTTATGTTTAGGAAAAGAATGGTGAGTAAAGATGATGAGAAGGATATTTAAAACGGTTTTAGAAAGAAGAAAGTGAAGAGTTGCTTTGAACAACATGAAAAGGCATGATTTTATGTTCTACAACATCGAGATGCACAACTATGCACTAAATAGTGCACGACTGTGCACTTAAGTTAAGCGTAAAGATGAACTAGGTAATGCATAATTTGTGCATTCTTGAGTGCATGCCCAAGCCTCATTGTAGCATTCTAGGGTCTGAGAGTGCATGGCTCTGGACTTTCAAATGCATGCCCAAGCCTGCGAGCATGATTTTCAGTATGGCAAATGCATGGCTATGCACTTTCAGGTGCACGGCTAAGCCTACGAGCAAGTAATTCAGAGAGGTAAATGCACATTTGTGCACCTGTATTCTGCTCCAAAATGCTTTTAAACACAAATCACAAAATATATCATAACTTTGACAACCATTATCTTTTCCAATTATATTTAACAAATGCTCAATATTAGCCAAATTCTTAGCACTTTTGAATAACAAGATATATAAAACATGTAATCACACTTTTCCAAACAACAATGAAAGAAAAATTGAAAGTTTACTTCCATGAATATCCACAGATGACTACAATAACCTTGTAATCTCCAAGTTCCTTTCTATTCCAATGTAAGTGTGTACTTGGAATTTCTCAACATATGGGAGGTTAATGAAAGAAAATAAAAGAAAATAATAAAAATAAAAAAATTAAGAAAGAAAAATTAAAATTATACTCTACACTTGGTTGAGCTCCTAAGAAGCGCTTATTTAAAAGGTCATAAGCTGGACCTTCTCTTGTGTCGCCGCATGAACTTGTTCAAGTAGACAACATGTTGAAATTCATCAACATTGCCTCCATAGTACTTTTTTAGTCTTTGACCATTAACTTTCAAGCTTTCCCCTTTACTAGTCATCACCTTAACTGCTCCATATGGGTATACCTTAGTCATAATGAAGGGTCCTGACCATCTCGATTTTAATTTTCCTGAGAAAAGTCTCAATCTTGAATTGAAATGTAACACTTAGTCCCCTTGATGGAATTATTTCTATCTCAGATTTGCATCATGCCACCTCTTTACCTTCTCCTTGTATAGTTTAGAGTTCTCATAATCACCTTTCCTAATTTTATCTAGCTCATTCAACTGTAGCATCCTTTTCTCTGCTGCTTCCTTGAGGTCATAATTTAGAGCCTTCACTGCCCAATATGCTTTGTGTTCTATTTCCACTAGAAGATGACAAGCTTTTCATACACCAACCTAAAAGGTGACATACCTATTGGTGTCTTATAAGTTGTCCTATAAGCCCATAAAGCATCGTCAAACTTTCTAGCCCAATCTCTTCTAGATTTACCCACAGTTCTTTTTAAAATCCTTTTCAACTCTCTGTTACTTACTTCTACCTATCCACTTGTATGAGGATGATAAGGTGTAGCTACCCTATGTTTAACCCCATACCTAGTTAATAATATTTCCATGTTCTTATTACAGAAGTGAGTACCTCCATCACTAATTACAACCCTGGGCATCCCGAATCTAGCAAACAATTTCTTTAGAAACTTATATACAGTTTTTGCATCATTGTTGATACATGCTTGAGCTTCCAACCATTTAGACATATAATCAACACACACAATGATGTAACGGTTACCTTCTGATGATGGAAAAGGTCCCATGAAGTCAATACCCCAAACATCAAATAGTTCAACCTCCAAAATTCTTATTTGAAGCATTTCATCCCTCTTTGATATGTTTCCACTTCGTTGACAAGAATCACAAGATTGCACAAATTGCTTCATAGCTTTGAAAATCGATGGCCAGTAGAAACCACTTTCAAGTACTTTAGATACAGTTCTTTGAGGTCCATAATGTCCTCCATAGCTTAAACCATGGCAATGATGAAGAATTGAATGGATTTCTTCATTAGGTACACATATTCTAATAATGCCATCCTTGCACATCTTCCAAAGAAAAGGATCATCCCATATATACCCCCTAGAATCATGAATCGGTTTTTTGTTTTGCTGACTA
Source organism: Mallotus repandus (assembly GCA_949671775.1). Taxonomy (NCBI): domain Eukaryota; kingdom Viridiplantae; phylum Streptophyta; class Magnoliopsida; order Malpighiales; family Euphorbiaceae; genus Mallotus; species Mallotus repandus. The sequence continues at coordinate 8,856 of CATIWM010723983.1, forward strand.
GAAAATTTTGGGGGTAATTTACCACTAGAAATAAAATTAGCAATATCATCAAACCATAGTGTATCAAAAATTTAATGAGTAAAGAGTAACTCATCTGGGAATGTATCTTTGATCTCGTCATTTGCTCTCCTCATATTCTAATCTTGACAAATGGTCTGCTACTACATTTTCTATGCCTTTTTTGTCTTTTATTATAATATTAAATTCTTGTAATAAACGCACCCATCTTATCAACCTAGGCTTTGAGTCTTTCTATGTCAGCAGATTTTTTAAAGCAACATGATTTATAAAAACCAACACTTTTGAACCAAGTAAATATGATATAAATTTATCAAAAGCAAAAATCACCACTAACATCTGCTTTTTAGTAGTGGCATAATTTATCTGAGCTTCAGATAATGTTCTGCTTGCATAATAGATCACATGAAGCTTTTTATCTTTTCTTTGTCCTAGCACTGTTCGAATGGTATAGTCACTAGCATCACACATGAGCTCAAATGGTAAACTCTAATCTGGTGCTATAATAACTGGTGATGATACAAGTGCATTTTAACCTATCGAAAGAAAGTTTACAAGCATCATTGAAATCAAAAGGTGCATCTTTCTCAAGCAATTGACAAAGAGGTTTAGAAATTTTTGAAAAATCCTTAATAAAATGCCTGTAGAATCCTGCATGTCCCAGGAAACTTCTTACTCCCTTAATATTGGTTGGGAATTGCAGCTTCTTAATAATGTCTACTTTGGCTTTGTCTACCTCTATGCCTTTGCTTGAGATCTTATATCCAATCATAATACCTTTTTCAACCATGAAGTGACATTTCTCCCAATTTAGGACTAAATTAGTCTCTTCACACCTGGCAAGCACTCTATCAAGATTTGTTAAACATTCCTCAAAAGAATTTCCATATTCTAAAAAATTATCCATAAATACTTCTATGATTTCCTCAACCAAGTCTACAAATATGGCCATCATGCACCTTTGAAATGTGGCCGGTGCATTACAAAAACTAAAAGGCATTCTTCTATAAGCAAACGTACCATATGGACAAGAAAATGTGGTCTTTTCTTGGTCCTCTGGAGCTATAGCTATTTGGTTGTACCCTGAATAACCATCTAAAATTCTCTCTAGCATTTGATCAATAAATGGAAGTGGATAGTGATATTTCCTAGTGGATGCATTCAATTTCCTGTAATCTATGCAACCTCTCCAACCACTAACAACTCTAGTAGGAATCAAATCTCCACCCTCATTTTCTACTATTGTCATGCCCCCTTTCTTTGGTACACATTGAATAGGGCTAACCCAAGAACTATCTAAGATAGGCTATATGATACCTATATCTAATAACTTAAGCACTTCTTTCTTAACTACCTCCTGCATGTTTGGGTTTAATCTTCTTTGCCTTGCAATGGTAGTCTTATGCCCTTCCTCCATAAGTATTTTATACATATAATATGAAGGACTTATACCTTTAATCTCTGAAATTTGCCACCCCAAAGCTTGCACTCTCTTTCTCAATAGCTGAACAAGAACACTCTCATGTTCCTCACTAAGTTTGGATGAAATAATGACAGGCAAAGTTTGGTTCTCACCCAAATAAGTGTATCTCAAATAAGGTGGTAGAGGTTTCAGTTCTAACTGAGGTGGTTTTTCAATAGAAGGAGGGATAAGTGTTGTGCTTGGAAGTCATTCTGCTCTATGCATTGGAGAATAGTACTTAGAAGACTCTTTCTCAGAATTTTGTACCTGCAAGCACTTCTCTAATTCTTCTAATTCACAAGATTTTGCTTACCTCCCTCGTTGGACTTCATTCACAATATCATCAACCACATCAATTCGCATACAATTATCAAATTCATATGGGTGTTTCATACCTTGATAAATATCAAACTTACAACTTTCTTCCCCCACTCTTAATGTGAGAGTACCTTCAAAGACGTCAATGATTGCTTTGGCAGTGTACATGAAAGGCATCCCCAAAATCAATGGTACATCTTCATCTTCCTTAAAGTCAAGTACCACAAAATCGATTAGAAAAATGAATTTTCTAGCTTTTACCAGCACATTTTCCATAATTCCTTCATGTTTCTTAATCATCATGTCTGCAGGCTATAAGCATATGTTTGTAGTTCTTGCTTCACCTAAACCAAGTCTCTTGTACATAGATAAAGGCATTAAATTAATAGAAGCACCTGAATCACAAAGAGCTTTTTGAAATTCAAATTACCAACGGAACAAGGTATAGTAAGACTCCTTGGATGTCTTCTCTTCAAAGAAACCTTGCTCGAGATGATAGCACTACAGTTTTTATTAAGAGTGATAGTTTCAAATTCTTACAACTTTTTCTTGCTAGAGATAAGTTCCTTCAGAAATTTAGCATACTTGGGCATTTGAGCTATTGCTTCCACCTATGGTAAATTAATATACAATTTCTGAATAATTATAAGAACTTTGCAAACTGCTGATCATGTTCTTGCTTTTTAAGCCTCTAAGGAAATGGAATTGGTGGCTCATATGGTGTAAGTGGTAGAGGAGACTCCTTATTTTTATTGCTATCTTGCTTTGCTTCCCTATCCTCCACTTATTTTTCAATATACTCTTGCTCTTTTTCTGCTTCCTTCTCTTCTTCAGTGGTAAGTGTGGGTTCACTCTTCTTGGGTGGTTGCAATTTTGTACCACTCTTCAAAGTAATAGCTTTCACTTATTCCTTAGGGTTCTTTTCACTGTTGCTAGGTAGTGCTCCCTGATTCCTTGAAGATAAATAATTAGGTAATTATCCCACTTGCACATCCAAATTATGAATGGAAGAAGAACGGCTCTTGAACATCAGTTGAGTATCTTGATGCAATTGCTCAAACTTCCCTTCCAGTCTTTCAGTAGGTTCATCTTGTTGATTCATCTTGGTTAAGATCATATCCATGAACTTATCAATTTTTGCCTTCTAAAGAAGCTTTCTCTTGTTGGATTTAAGATTCCACTTGTTGTTGTTGGCCTTTATTTCTTATAAAACCCGGTGGTCCTTGAGATCTGCATTGATTATTACCTTGATTGGTCTATGAAAAATTTGGGCGGTTCCTCCAACTAGGATTAAATCTTGCATTTGTTGACATTCTATGGTAGGATGTCCACTATGGCACAACTCACAAGATGACCCAAGTATAGGTGAAATTGCATTAAGATCCATCTTGTCTATTCTTTTTGTCAAAGCATCTAGTTTAGCATTCATCATAGTCATTCCATCCACATCCATAGCTCCCCCTTTTCTTAGAATAGCTCTTTCATTAGCCCACAAGCTCTGAATAATAGCCATTTCTTCAAAAAGTTCCAGAGCATCCTCTGGTGTCTTGGACATAATAGTCTCTCCTGCTGCAACATCAATATTGACCCTAACTGCTGGATTCACATCTTTATCAAAATATTGAGCAAAATCCCAAGTAGGAATCAAATGTGTTGGACATTGTCTTTGCAAATCCTTGAATCTATCCCAACATTCATAGAAGCTTTCATCTTTCTTTTGATAGAAAGAATTGATCTCATTTCTGATCTTCAACAGTTTGCCAGGAGGAAAGTATTTGTTGAAAAAGGCTGTGTACATTTCTTGCCAAATGTTAATGGAATTAGGCAAAAAACTGGTGAACTATCTTTTTGCTATATCAGTAAGTGGGAAAGAAAACAATATCAATCTAATAACATTTAATTGCACCTTATTCATTCTAAAGGTAGAGCAGTATTCCAAATATTTGGTCATATAACCGTTAGGATCTTTATGAGGTAAGCCATTAAACTGAGAATTTTGAATCATCTGAATCATTGCTAGTTTGATCTCAAAATTATTGGCTATAACTGCTAGTCTCACAATTGGATTTTAATCCCCTTGCATGTGAGGACTAACAAAGTCCCTCATGGTTCTTTGTGCATTAGGTCTATTATGATTTTTGGGTGGACTTGCAGGTGGTGGATCTTGTTGATTATGCCCACCATCTGCAACTCCATTTCCAACTACATTTTCAGATCCATTCATCATGTTCATTTGTCCTTTTAATCTCCTGCAAAAAGTTCTATCAATTTCAGCGTCTAGAGATATCAATAATTCGCCTTGTGTAGCACTGTTATGCGTTGAGCTCATGCTCTAGCAAAGTTGCTTATAAGAGATAATGGAAATTTAAAACAAAATAAATTAAAGCAAATAAATAGAAAAATAAAAATTTCTAAATCAAATAACATAAATTTTATCACAATATCAACTTATCATTCCCTGGCAACGATGCCAAAAACTTGGTGGGTGTGATCTGCAAGCGCACATAGTCGTCTAAGTAGTAAAAGATTATCGATCCTAGAGGGAGTAAATGTTAAGTGTTGGATTATTTTTTGTATTTATTTTTCTAGAAAACCGAAGAAAGATGTCACTAAAAGGAAAAGGAAATTAATTTAACTAGAAATTTAAACAGAGCTATAAAATAAACTTTAACTAATTGAAAATTTATCAATATAATAAAGGTTAGGGTTTTATCCCCGACCCTATTTAGCTAAAGATCATGTTAATTTCCCTATCACTGATGAATTTATTCTATTCCCTAGGCATCTTTAGACATATGAAAGTCTCTCTCAAGCATTAGCATAATTCTACCAACCATAATAACTATCCAAGTGATTAGCTCTTGCTCTTAGGATAATTAATTATTTTTGATAATTAAGTAAGCCATACAAGGGATATTAACCAACCAAATCGTTTCTCAACCTATTTTGATTAATTAACAAATTATTATTTTGTTTTGAACAAGGATCTTCCCTCGATCTTACCCCGTTGTCTAAATCAATTCCTAGGGTGATCAATCATAGGAATTTACTAGGTTCAATAATAATCATGGTTAATATGTTTAGTGATAAGGAATCTAACCTATTAAATTCATTCTTGAGCAGGGTCTAAAAACTACAACTATTAATTTAGCTACTCATAACAATTAAAAAGAAAAGAGAAGAAGAAGAATTTAATAATGCAAGCATAACCATCATATAATATTAATTTAAGTACTAAGAATAAAGAAGATAAAACCCCTTTTATTCTCTTAAAAGTGAATGCAACATGTTCCTCAATCCTCTAGCCTTGATAATGCTTGAGTAATAATCCAAAGCAAAAAATGAAAAATAATTTTTTTCCATAGCAAAAGATAAAATTAACTAACTAAAATTCAGACCAGCCAACCTCTGTAAAAGAGGAAAAATAAAGGCTATTTATATAAGTTCTCAAATAAGCCTTAAAAATAGTTTCCAAAATTGATTTTTGCCGAAGTCCACGACTGTGCACTTCTATATGCATGGTTGTGCATCACTGCTGCTCTAGAAATCGTCAAACCAGGATTGGTCATGCACATGGCTGTTTTGCTGTCTTAGGAATCATCGAACCAGGATTGGTCGTGAGCATGGTTGTGCATTTGGTGCATGGCTGTGCAGATTTTGATGCATGGCTATGCATCACTGTCTGTTCTGCGAAGTGAAATTTTCAGGCTCAAGAATGGCCGTGCACTCCCATATGCATGGCTGGGCATGCCAAGCTTTAATTCATGGAGATTTTGAGCTTTTCTCTTTAAGTTCAAGTATAATTTCCACTTGCATAATACAAACTTGGGCACACCTAACCAATGAACACCAAAATACCAAAATTAAACTAAAAATAAACCAAAAATTAACAAAATTATAAAAACCTTTAAAAACCTACTTTTCCTGGAATTTAAGTAAAATACCAACATTCAAGAATAAAATAAACACTTTAACATATAAAAACATAACAATTTAGTGCTCAAAATTCACTATTTTTCGCACTTATCATGGTACTGATGATCCCCATCTACATTTGAAGCAGTATGTGACCCACATGAAAACAACTGGTTTAACCAAGGCACAGATTGTCAAATAATTTCCTTTGTCTCTAGCAGGAGCGCTAATTAGATGGTATTATGCTTTGGAATCTCATGTTCAAGCTGACTGGAAGGAATTGTGCACTACATTTGTGAAATAGTATGGTCTCAACACTCAAATGGAAGTATCCTTAAAAGATTTATAGAATACTAAACAACATTTCAATGAATCTTTCGCTGATTACTTGATTAAGTAGAAAGGAAAATTGGCATAGATGAGGCACAGGCCCGCTGAGACTGATCAGCTAATGATAGCAACGGAGGGATGCGTCCTTCCACTTTCCAAGAAGCTGAGAGACCTTGAAATTTGGAACTTCTAAGAGCTATATAGGTTTAGGATACAAAAAGAATATGATCTGGCACAGGAAAAAAATTCTTCAGTGAAAGGTTTGGGGGCAAAGAGGCGATTGGCTCCAGTAGCAATGTGCAGATAAATGCTGTTAGGCAACCTCAAAGGTTCTCTAATTTAGTAAGACCTCTCTCTAAGGTCTTGGAGAAGTTGATCAAGAATAATCTATCGTAACCTTTATCTCCTAGACAACCTTTAACTAATGCTAACCCAAAGTTCTTCTGCAAATTTCACCAAACTATCGGGCATGATACTGATAACTGCACCAGATTGAAATATGAGATCCAAGACTTGATTGATTCAGGTAAAATATTGACCCTAAAACTAGAAAGCCAAACAATCAAAATAATCTTCTACCCAACTACCAGAATGTATCACTACCAAAAGCACCCATCCTTATGATCACTACTGGCTTGACAGAGGAGTAAGTCTTTAATTCTTTCCTTGATGCCATTCCAACATTACAAAAATATGAACCATGAAACCTAGATTTGAGTGAGCAACGTATCGAGCTTAGTGTGAATGTCTTGGATATTTGTAGCTCCGATGACAAAGATGGAGGATGGGTCAACATATGGAAAATGATGAGAAAAGAGAGATCCAATTGGTTAGGAAGGTTGAAAAGAGAGAAGAAGAAGAAAAACTTGTTGAACCAAAAGAAGAGAAAGCAGAATCAAAGGAAGAAATAAAGAAAGATAAGAAGACTGTCACTAGTGTTTGGGAATTGCTTATGCATTCTAGAACCCACCGGGAAGCACTGGTTATGGACTTAGACCATAAGAAAGTCCCTGGAAGTCATACTTCTGAGCAGATGGTGGACTCATTGATGGAAAGCCCTCAAGGAGCTATTGTGTTTACTGACAATGATTTACCTTTGGAAGGTAGAGACCACCATAAGGCCTTGTTCATTAAGGTTGAAGTGAAAAGGAAGTTAACCTATTGTGTAATGGTGGATAATAGATCTACTATCAATGTCTATCCTTTGAAGATTCTGCCAAAATTTTGACCAACATCGGCTGATTTGAAGCCATCTGATGTAGTTATCAAGCCCTATGATGACACAAAGAGGCTCGTTGAGGGGACTTTCAGAGCCTTGGTAAAAAATGGACCTATCCAAGTTTGGGTTAACTTACATGTGATAGACATTCCAATCACCTTTATCATTTTATTAGGGAGGCCATGGTTTCATCATTTGGGGGGAGTACCATCGACTGTTCATCAGAAAATCAATTTTCCACATGAGGGGAAGGTGGTCACCATCTCAGCAGAGACTAAAGTTGTTGTTGCTGCCTTGAAGTTAGCCCCTTAGGAAATCCCTGTTAGTCCTAGTTTTGAGGTTTGTATGATTTACAAAGATGAACTAGATGGGAAGATCGTAAACATGATATGGAAGATGAATTTCATGCCTGGCATGGGACTAGAAAAGAATCATAATGGACCACTAGAGTTTGTAGAACAGAAGGTGCCAATTTTGAAATATGGAGTGGGATATCATGGAGCTGATGATTCTAAAGAGGGGAATGAAGTTGGAGTTGAATCTAGCAAGAATGAAGTAAAAATAGAACTTAAGAAGAAGGCATTATGAGAAACATTTGTGAAGCAAGGCACCAGATACCCATATAAGGGAGCCCCCAAACCTTTGATGATAGCTGAAAGATGGGACCCTGAGTTTGAAATTTTTGTTGAACATGTGGATGAGATCAAGGAGATTGCTATTGAGGAGTGAATAGTGGAAGAACTAGTGCTGACCCTAGAACTAGAGGAGGACATTCCTGCAACGGAGCTGAAGGATGCTGCTGATTAGGAAAAAAAGCTTGACTTCGAGCCCTATGTCCTTGACTCTATCATCGATGTTCTTATGATGACCTTGATGTTTCTTTTTCTAACCTGTTTGAAACTGATGAATTATTTTTCTTCAAAGTTAATGCAATGAAGTATGACTTTGCTTATTTGTGTGGTGTTTTTCCTAATGGTTATTCTGTTTGTGATAATCATTTTATGCATATGTTTGACATCAATTTTATGCAAACTAAGTCATTTAATCTAGGCACATGTGATAATCCTAAGAATATACTAATTGCTTATGATTTAACTCTGGATGAGAGAGAAAAAATTAAAGAAATGTTAAAATAAAGACAGGAAGTATTTGCTTCGGGCCGTGAGGATATGCCTGGGATTGATAAAGAGATCGCAAAACACAGGATCCCTACGTATTGTCATGTTACACTAATAAAGCAGAAGAAGAGGAGGTAAAGCCAGTGTGGGCTCTTTTGATCAAGGAAGAAGTTGAAAAGTAGCTGAAGGTGAAATTCTTGGAGGTAGTAGATGACACCCAATGGCTAGCTAACATAGTTCTGGTTCTTAAGAAGGATGGGAGAGTGAAGATGTGTGTAGATTACAGGGACTTGAACAAAGCTTGCCTAAAAGATTATTTTCCCTTACTACACATTGATACCCTAGTTGATAGTGTGGTGTACTCTTTTATGGATGATTTCTTGGGGTATAACCATATTATGATGGCAGTAATCGACAAGCTGAAGACATCTTTCACCACTAAATAAGGAATTTAATGTTACTCGGTTATGCCATTTGGGTTAAAGAATGCAAGAGCTACTTATCAAAGGATGGCTACCACTTTGCTGCATGAGATAATTTACAAGGAGTTAGAGATATATGTGGATGATATGATGGTAAAGTCTCCAACCAGAGAAGGGAACTTTAAGGCTCTAGACAAGTTCCTGGCAAGAGCTGAAAAGTATAACCTCAGGTTGAACCCAAACAAATGTGTTTTCGGAGTAACCTCTGGGAAGCCGCTAGGACACATTGTCATCAAGAAAAGGAATAGAGGTGGATCTGGATAAGGTTAAAGCAATCAAAGAGATGCCTGCACCAAAGAATGAGAAAGAAGTCAGAGGATTTTATCGAGCGATTGCAATACATTAGTAGGTTCATAGCCAAATTGATTACTAAATATGAGCCGATCTTTAAACTCTTAAGAAAAAATCAACTCATAGTTTCGGATGATAGATGTCAAATGGCTTTTGTAACTATTAAGGGCTACTTGATGAATCCTCCAGTATTACAACCACCATGGCTATGTAAACTTTTAATCCTCTACCTGGCAATTGAGAAAGAAGCGGTAGGTGCAATGTTAGCCCAGGAAGATGAAAGAAAGGTAAAGCATACGATGTATTACTTGAGTAAGAAACTTTTACCCTATGATTCTAACTACAGTGTTGTGGAAAATACATTTTTCGCCGTGATTTAGGCAACCAAGAAGCTCCGACATTACTTCCAATCCTATAGAATTTAGGTAGTCTCTAAACACGACCCCCTTAGATATCTTCAATAGACTCCATCACTTGCAAGGAAGTTAGCCAGATGGTTGGTCTTACTTACCGAATTTTATATAGACTATATGGCAAAGAAAGTGGTGAAAGGAAGAGCAGTCGTAGACTTCTTGGCTTAAAGTCCAGTAGATGATGGACAAGAATGAGAACTAGAATTTCCAAATAAGTATTTGGGGGCAACAGAGGTCCAAGGAATGATAATGTATTTTGATGGGGCTATCAATGAAAAGGGAGTATGCATTAGTGTAATTATGATCACACTAAAAGGAGAGATGATTCCGATGGTAAAAAAGTTAGAGTTTGAAGTAACCAACAACCAAGCTGAATATAAGGCCTGCATCTTTGGGTTAGAAGCACTCCAAAATTTGGGGGCAGAAGAGGTCACAGTAGATGGAGACTATATACTAGTAATAAAATAGATTTCTAATAAGTGGGAAGTAAGAGAAGACAAGCTGAGATTGTACTGAGATTACTCAGCTACTATTCTGTTGTCTTTTACCCAATGTAGATTTATGCATTTTCCACTGGAGGAGAATCAAATGGCAGATGCTCTGGCCACTTTAGCTTCAATATGGGAAGGAGGAAAACAGGCAAAAGTTAAACCCCTCATCCTCGTAAAATCCTAAACTCCCTACTATGAAGAAGCAAGAATAATGCCAATCGACCTTATAGACAAGCCCTGGTTCCATGATTTACAACGATATTTAGAAACAGGAAAATTTCTTAAAGACACAGATAGGAAGGAAAGGATGTCTCTAAGGATGTTATCCCAACAATTCATCAACTATAATGGGATGTTGTACAAGAGAATGCCGACTAGAGTGCATTTACGATGTGTTGATAAGGACAAAGCCCAAAAGATTATAAAAGTAATTCATGAGGGTGTATGTGGACCCAATATGAACGGAACAATCCTATCTAAGAAAATAACTCATCAAGGGTACTTCTGGCTGACTATGGAAGCAGATTGTGTGAAAGATGTAAAAAAAATGCCATAACTGCCAAGTGTATGGTGATGTTAGCCGTCTGCCTTCTATAGAACTTCAAGGGTTGACTTCTCCATGGCCATTCGTAGTTTGGGGAATTCATATCATCAGAGAGATAAGACCAAAGGCGTCTAATGGTCATCATTATATTATGGTAGCAATTAATTATTTCTCTAAATGGGTTGATGCGGAATCATTCACCACTATTGGGGCAAAACAAATGGCGAGGTTTATAGAGAAGAATATAATCTGTAGATATGGGTTGCCTCATTATGTCATCACTTATAATGGTGTTCAGTTCAGGGTAGAAACAACTACCTTATTGTATAAAATTGAGCAACATGAATCATCTCTGTACAGACCACAGACCAATGGTGCGATAAAGGTAGCAAATAAGAATATAAAGAGGATCCTAGCCAAAATACTAGAGAACTATAAAGACTGGGCAAGCTACCTATAATTTGCATTATAGGCATATAGAACCAGTGCCAAAACTTCAACTAGAGCTACTCCATATTCCTTGGTGTATGGATATAAAGCTGTATTGCCAGTGGAGGTTGATATTCAATCATTAAGGGTTCTTTTGGAATCCAAAATCCTTGAGTATTAGTGGGTAGACAGTCAATTGGCATGCTTGATGTCATTAGATAAGAAGAGGATGAAAGCTATGTATCACTCTCACTTGTATTAGAAAAGGATAGCCCGGGCCTATAATAAGAAGATTAAGCCAGGCAAAATCAAAGAGGGTGACTTGGTATTGAAGCTTACTAAGCCAATCATGATAGATCCGTGGGGGAAGTTTAAGCTGAACTGGGAAGGTCCATATCTAGTAAAGAAGCTATTTTCCAAAGGCACTACTATTCTGTTCGATCTGGAAGGAAATGAGTTAAGAGAGCCCATCAACTTGGACAAGCTTAAGAAGTACTTTCTATAAAGTCTCGCTAGAGAGAAAACCTCAAAAGAGGCTATCTAGGCAAAAATTAGAGATAGAAAAAATAGAGAAAATTAGTAAAAGTCCTGCTGGATTGAAACCTTGAAAGAGGCAGTGCAAACAAAAATTAAGAACATGTAAAAGGAGAGAGAGTGGAAAAATAGTTAGTTGGAAAACTTGCAAGGGCAAGCCAATTAACGACAGGAGATATGTTGAAGCAAAATGTATAGTTACTTTGTGCTTAAATTAAATTAAATGGATTTCCTTAGTTATTGTTGAACATTGCACTAAATACTTATTACAAACTGTTTAACTAAAAAAGGAAATTCCATCTAATAAAAAAGGAAACAAAGACTAAACTTCATAAACTAATTTTGCTTTCTTTTCTTCTATTCAACACTTTGGACACTCGATGACTGCAATTCTCTTGTCCTTTTATTTCTCATAAACTCATCTCTCTGTCTACTGTAACTGAATCCATGCCTTGTACTAGTCATTAGTTGAATGATCTTCATTGTAGTCAATGTAACTCTAAATGATTTTACGAGGCCAGGTTGCAACCAAATTTTTTAGAAAGCTTAAAGAGATCTGGCTCAAACTTATGCACTGACTCCACAATCAATTATTTATGACCATATTGTTGACAAAGGCAGGAAGGATTGTAGAAAGTGGCAGAATGGAGGCCGGTTATAGGACACAATAGGTGTAGGACCGAATGGTCACATGCTGCAATCTCCATTAAGGGCACATCCACTGAATCATAGTGTCAGGCAATATTGACAACCAGCTCTGAATATCTGCTGGAATAGGGTGAAGTCTTCTAGTACGATAATTTTTGGCCTTATAATATTCAATGTCCTTGAGAGGTTCGAGTAACCTCAACTTTTCATGAAACCATGCCTATAAAGATGATGAATGGGTGAGAATAATATTAGAACAAAAAGTGAAGAAAAGAAAAAGGAAAGCTGACCTCTAATAGTAGGGGACTCCCAAAGAATTGCCTAGTTTATGAGAAGTTGTCCAGTCTAATAATGGTCTCTGCCTAGATGAGAGGAAATGGGTTAAGGCCTGCTTCTAATTGAGCCAAGATATGGAGAACTTTTGAATCACAGTTGCCAGAAGGGGAAACAAGTAAGAACTATGCATATAGGCAAAGTGCAATCATCTGAGGCCAGTGAACCTCATTGCTATCTACAGCTACAATAACTTCAAGGAGATAACTTATCAGGACCTCAGTACCAAAGATATGGCGAAGGGAAGAATGAGGAGAAAATTTGAATAACCTAGCCATTTGGTATTGAATGGAGTGTAAATCCAAAGTTTCAACCGAAGTAATTGCAATATGACAAGTAGAATCCATTTGAGAGCCTAATATAGTGCATATAAGCAAATAGCGATCATCCGAGGCCAATAAACCTCATTGTTATCTACAGCCACGACAACCTCAAGGAGAGAACTTATCAGGACCTCAGTACCAAAGATATGGCGAAGGGAAGACTGAGGAGAAAGGTCGAATAACCAAGCCATTTGGTATTTAATGGAGTGTAAATCTAGAGTTTCAATTGAAGGAATTGCAATTTGATAAGTATAATCCATTTGAGAGCCTAAGATAGCTTCAAATTCCTCTGGTAGGAGGCATAGCTCTACTGTGTTAAACCAAAATACATGCTTATGAGGATCCCAGAACTGAGCAAGAGCATGGAGAAAAAGGAAGTTAATCATTCTAGCATGCAAGGATCCAAAAGCTGACAAGTAAAATGGCTCCATTTTTGCCTATGATCTACCATCCAAGCTTTTTAAGATTGATTGTAGTTGATTCAAGCTTCTTTTAGTCATGTTGGGAGGTTAGGAAGCTGTTTAGAATGGGAAAATAGAGAGAAGAGGCGTAGGTCTGAATTGGGGATTTATAGAGAGGTTAGGGATTTTTAACAACTGCAAAGTGGTGCAGTAGAGGCGATCGCCCCTATGATCAGGTGATGCCTCTGTGTGCTGAGGCATTATTAAGTCGCCTCTTTACAGAAAGGTGACACATCTCGAACAATTGGGGGCATGATTTTTGTACTGTTACAATCAAACTAGCTACTTTGAAAATGTAAAGTTTGACTATAAAACAAAACAATTTTCATTATAAAGATTCCTTAATCAATTCAAAGTATAGTTAAGATCAATTTAAGCTTTGTCTCATTCAGTTAGTGCAAAATATGAAAATTCTAAAATGAAAGATCAATTCAAACAAAAAGAATCAAGAATATCATAGTGACAAAAATGATCCTACTCTAGGAGGCGTTTGGGTCTATCTCCTATACATCATCCTTCACCTTATCATCTCCATGATCACCTCCCTCAAATGTGGGATCATCAACATTCTCATCTCCATCATCCCCACTACCATCTCTAAGCTTATCAGTGTGCTCCTCCTCTCTATCACTGCCCCCATCATCATCCTCGTCATCGTCGACCTAAAGGGCAGCAAGCTGACATTAGAGTGTAATGATACTAGCCTGGCTAATATTATCTCAGTCCTGTCAAAATTCAATGAGAGGTAGGAAATCATAAAAGCATGCATACTTGTACATATAGGGGATGATTATTACCTTCCACTGCTTTGTCATACTCATTAGGAAGTCCCGTTGGGCCTTAATCACCCTGTACATATACTCTCCTTGATCTCGAGGTATCTGTACAATTAATAAATTATTAGAACTAACCATGTGTTTAGCAAAGTTGGAAAATAGGACTTTAAAAAGAAGGGAACTCATGTGTGTGGAGGCCTCTAGGATGAACACTAGCTCTAAGCTCGTGTCCAGTGTCAAAAACTGTTGAGACAACTCACCTGAAGGCTGCCAGCATCAGGTTAACAAGTTTGGAGGGGCAACAAGCCTATAACCACCATCTAAGAACTAGAGTTGGAAGGCTCTTTAGCATGGGGCAGTACTCCAGGCGAGGTACCCTCACCATTAGGCATGATACGTAGGCGCTGAGGAGGCCTTTCCTACGCAGTAGGCCTAGGATGAGAGGCTAGCACTCTAGTTGGTGCCTGAAAATGAAGATTAAGTTAGGAAAATGACATTTACAAGTGGAAATGTGAAATTATATGGTTACCAGAACCACGTGTTTACTTAGGATATGGATGCAGATAAAGGTACCCTCTGTAGGAGATGAGCCCGTGCAAAGTCCAAGTAGCTAGAGTTCCTTCTCACACAGTACTCATCCACATCATCTCCTATGACAGCCTAATCCAACTCATCTCCTTCTAGCAGATGTGTCTAGAAGATTGCCCGAGGAGGAGAAAGAGGTGGTCCTCTCACTCGAGCACTTTGGCGCCAATAATGTATCCTCTTGCCAAGATACCAAACTCTGCAATTAGGTCCTTTGAGCATGACCCTCTTCTTAGACAACAACATCAAGAAAATCATCGCCTGAGACCATCTGTCATAAGGACCCCATAAGTCTGGGCATAACTGTAAAAGCAAACAAGTAAGCGAGTGAATTTGACTAATTTATATGCTATTGATTGTGGTTGTATTTGCAGATACAATACCTCATCATACATTAAAGTGTTTAGCCACTCATGATGGATGTGCACATAAGCAACATGCCTCCTCTAAGCACGATTGGGCCTGTACCTAGCCATAAGAGGGAAATGGACATTGCTGATGTGGGATATCCTGACGATAAACTCCAACTCTAGCGTCCAATCTTGCGAAAGAGAAAGAATCATTAACAAATACATGATAAGAATATTCAAGATAAGCCCAAAAATAAAAGAAAGGGAGGAAAATACTATAATAGCATGCCAAAAATAACAAAGCTGTATGGCTCCCCGCACTACCCCATCTATGCTCTTATACAGGTATGCTAGAGCACAACTACCCCAATCATATGAAGCCACTAAGTCCAGATTCCTTAAAGGCATTAGGAAGCTCAGATCTATGGAATTGGCAGTGTCCGTAAAGGGGGGTAGTGCCCAGCAGGTAAACCAGGAATGCCCTAACCATATGATCGATCTCACGAGGAGTAGTAGTAACCTCCACTATAGGGCATGTGTAATGATTCCTAATCAAGTCTATCTTTACTGTATGAGTCCCCTTTATGTCTAGGACCATGCCTAGCAGACACTCAATGTAAGCAAGACAGTCTGTTATTAGTCGATGGAGACTCGCATTAAGAGGGAAAAAATCTCCAGCATAGGCAATTCCAATGACAGTTGCAAAAGAGACTGGCTCCAAACTGAACTCACCAAAAGGGAGATGGAATATGTGAGTGGTGTCAGACCATCTCTCCATTAAGGCATGAAGAGGTTGATAGTCAGTCCACTCCTGATAATCTGGGAGGCAAGAATGAAGTCTAAGAACCTGGTGTCATTAATACGAGCCTTAATCTCGTTCGGTAACCCGTCATACCAAATATGAGCTTCGCTAAAATTCCCAGTGCCCTTGAGAGTGTTGGCATTGAGCTACAGAATAAACATGGAGTTGAATTATCAATTTATTTAAATAAAGTTAAAAAAATTTACAAATTTCTGTTGAAAAGGCTAATGCCTCTCTATAGGGGTGATCACCTTATTGAAGAGACTTGTCTCTTTGTGCAGAGGTGATCGCACCTTTGGTAGATTGCCTCAACACAAAGAGGTGACTATCTCTTTAAAGGAGCAATTATATCATCAAAGAAGTGACGCCTCTTCATGTCGGCAATCTGACACCAATTTCCAATTTTTTCAATTTTGTTCAATTAATCGAATTTATTCTCGGTTAAATCGATAAGTACTCATCTATGGACAATAACTTAATGTTACCCGATGTTATTTGCAAAAAAAATTGAATAAGCCATACACTAACCTCTCTAGTAACTAATCTATAGATGTGGGATTGCATATCCTCTAAAAGAGGAATCTCATCCCTGATGGTGATGCCGAAGTTGCGCATAGGATGTACAGGAGGTGGTACTGGATCCCACACTGGAAGATCGGGGGTCCGTGCAGCATCCATGATAATAAAAGATTGAAAAAGAAGAAAATAAAGTTAGAAAGCAAAAAGAGAAAAGTTTATAAAGAGAAAGCTTTTTGAAAAAGAAAAGAAAGGAGGGAATTTATAAGAAAAGAAGATGAGTGGGGAAGGCCACTCAATGAAAGAAGTTGACTAAAGCAAAAATAGCCTTTTGGGTTTGTATCCTAAGGTTGACGACCAAACCAAAAAAAACAAAAAAAAAAAGAAGAAGAATAATTTTTTTTACTGTTATTATTATTCATTTCTTGGCTATACCCCGAAGTTGGCTGTGTAGAAGATGAAGATTGCACGATGAAGGTATTTGTGAAAGACTGATTGGGTTGGAATTCCTGAAGTTCATAGTTTATGAGCGACTGATCGGATTTGAATTCCTGAAGTTCATGATTTATGAGTGACTGATCGAGTTTGAATTACCAAAGTTCATAGTTTATGAGTGACTAATCGGGTTTGAATTCCTAAAGTTCACAGTTTATGAGGGACTGGTCGGGGTTTGAATCCCTAAAGTTCACAATTTATGAGTGACTAATTGGGTTTGAATTCCCAAATTTCACAGTTTATAAGGGACCAAAAAGGTTTGAATCCCCGAAGTTCATGTTTCAGAATATCAAGAGTGACTGATTAGGTTTGAATCTCCAAAGTTTTGGTTTATAAGTGGCTGATCGGGTTCGAATCCCCAAAGTTCATGATTTATGAGGGACTAATAAGGTTTGAATCCCTGAAGTTCACATTTCAGAATATCAAGAGTGACTAATCCCCGATGTTCATTGTTGAACAATGGCTGATCAGGTTTGAATCCCCGAAGTTCACAATTCAAGTTTAAAATTCAACTTCTCGAGTTTGAATTCCTAAGACTTATGATATTGAATCTGAAGAATCTACCTCTTGAGTGAATCTCTGAGGTCCAGTATATCCTTTCTTTATTTATTGCTTTTATTATACATGTTGCTTTTTTTAAAAATTGATTGCATAAATTCAATTTTTTTAAAAAACTAAGGGGGTAAACTGTGGACACCCTCGGTTTTATCAGCCCATAACGAAAGCCCAATAAGGTTGAACGAATTATGATTCAAGGGAAACCAAAAACCTTCTTTAGGATGGACTTGAAAGCCCAAAATATCAAACCTAAGCCCCAAAATACCAAATTTAAGCCCAAAAGCCCGTCGGCAGAGACCTGGGCCCAAAGGCCTAGCCCAGGTCTGGGCTGAAGAGGTCGTCACCTCATTGAAGAGGCTGACGCCTCTTTGTCTCAAACATCAGTGAGCCCACGCCTCTTCATAGTCAACCTACATAGCATTAAATGTAATTTTTGGCTGCATTACACATGGGTGTGGACCCATATATCTCTGATATGAAGATATGGTATGAAAATAAGACTTTAGAGGTAAAAATAAGGCTGAAAAAGATGTACAAATGATGAGGGATGAGAGGTGGATGTCTTATTTTTGCTTGGGAATTAGGAAAAAGGCAAAAAGGGGGAAGCTAAAAGGGAGGTTTGAGCCAGTCTTTAAAAAAAAAAAGAGGTTCAGAAGGTTTAGAGAGGAGAGAAATTTTTTTGAGAAAAATAGAGAGAAAAGAAAAAAAGAAAAGAAGAAAAGAAAGAGTTTAGCTTGAAGAGTTCATTTTCTTATAAAGGAAGAAGGATCTCTTGCATTCTCAAAAATTTGAATCAACAAACCAACCTCTAAGGACTTAGTTAGGGGCTTTAAACTTGATCAAATCAGGAAAAATTCTCATTTTCAAGCTTTAAGTTCTTGACTTTATATAAAACTATAGGAGCTTTAAACTTTATTTTCTTGCTTGTTTTTTTGTATATTGCTCATTTGATGTTATGTTCATGGCATAATCATGTGAATTATTGAGTATTAGTTGTAAATCTTTATTTATTTGCATCAATCTTTGTTTATTTGCCTCTACTTTGGAATTACTTAGGATTTAAGGAATCTTCAAGTTGTTGTGTGCCTGTTAAAGAGGCGACGTCTCTTCCCTTCATGTTAAAGTGACATGGTGTCACCTTTTTTCTTGGAGGCATCACCTCTTTGAAAAGGCGTTGCTGCTCCACCAAAGCTATGCTCAAATTAATTTCGCTCCCCTGTGCCTGTTTTTGTGTAGTTGGGTGTCTCTTATATATTTATTTCTTGTTGTATTTCAACTTTGTATGCAGTTGTCATGATATTAAGTTTAATCGAATATTTATGTTTAAATAAGTATTTATAGTTGTTTTGTGTAAAACTAACGAGTTGGATTTCTTTTTGTAGGATTTGAGGGTTTGTGGAATATTAACATTTTAAATTTTGCATGAATTTTAGGATGATGTCTTAATCATCCAAATGTTAATCCCCTAATTAGCTTAAGTTTATTTATTCTGCCTTCTATTCTATTACTATTTTAATTATTTGAAATGTTGTAATCCCTAACCCCTTTCCCATTTCTTTGAATTTATTTTTGTAAATTATTTGTGAATAATGTTGGGTTTATAAGAATGTAACTAGAAAAATGTGCAAACTTGGACTTAATTATAAAATCTTAAAATTGATTGGAAATAACTACAATATTCATGTTAATAAGGAAATGAATTAACAATTAAAGGTAATAAAAAACAAAACATGCACGGAGGCCAACCACAAGGTTGGGTGGGCATTCCAAAAGCCCATACCCAGTTTTTGAACCCTGTCTCTGAGGACTGCTTTTGGGAACCTCCGTGGAATCCAGTTACCGTATAGTGTGTCCTGGGTTTCATCTGGGTGGCGACTCCATCTCTAATTTGCGCTTCAAGCCTATTTTGTATTTTTTAATGGGCCCTAAGGTCACACAGTGTCATGGTCACCAAGCACTTGGGCGCGTGCTAAACCTCGCCGCCTACAACTATTGCTCTATATGGGCTTAAAGTCTCCCTCACATGTCCCTTGGCCAGTAACACTTCCACTTGCCTTCACAACTCTTTTTCTCAATAAGGCTCATTCTATAGCATGGCCTGTTAGGTAATGCTGCTCCTACCTCTATGTCTACATGATGTTGTATATCACATAGAGGTGGCAAGCCATCTAGTAACTCTTGAGGAAAACATATTCAAAATTTGCTAGTAACGATGTAACTATTTTTGGGATAACTATTGGTTCTACTACTTTCTTTCCAATCAGCACATAAACTACTTCAAACTTTTAAATCTCTTCATTAAATCGGGTAATTGATAATAGATTAGTATTTTTGCTTACTAGCTTGGGTTTATTGACTGCCTGCTTGCTAGGTAATAACATAATTTTAATACCTTCAAATATAAAGCTGTATATATTAGCTAGCCTATCATGAATTACCATATTGTCATACTGCTAAGGTATGCCAAAAAGTTAGTATGCATCCATAGCACCACATCACACCAAACAACATCTTTATACTTCATGCTAATTGAAATTGGAACAAAAGCTCTTTTAGATATTGTTACTTCACCACCTTTCTTTAACTAAGTCAACTTATAACGTTTAGGGTGACTCTTCATCAAATACTATATTCTTATAATTGCCAGTATCAATTATAAAATAATATATCTTGCCAGGGATAGTACACGTGGACTGGAAAATATTACTCCTCAACCACTTATTATCATTTATTGCTTTTAGTGTCAAAAAGGATTCCCTAAGCACAAGTGCAGTTGTACATCACTTTTTATAGTTTCTCCATCAACTACTCCATCATCATTAAAAGTTAGTTGGTCAGCAATCACTGCAGCCTCCTTGTCACATTCATCAACGCCTTGCTCGCTATTTTCTTAAAGTCTGATTGCCTTTGTCAAACTTTCCCACAATTAAAATACTTCATGCTTATTGCTACCAACTAAATAGTACCACTAGCACCTCTATTGATAACTCCTCCTATACAACCCCCTTAATGTTGTTACTACTACCAATATTAGTATTATTACTCATGTTAAAAGGATTACCTGAACCGCTAGTATGACCTGCTTGCTTTAACACTAGTAAAGATCTCTGATGGGTAGTAGAAAAGGAGATAGGATTAAATAAATTAATAGTGTCCTTAATTCACATTCTCTATCCTCTAATATACCTTGCCACTAGTTGGTCCTCTATTTCTTGGCTTTCATTTCCATCAATTAACTAGTAGAATTCAGTGGTATAATCATCCACTGATCCGGTGCCTCACTTTAAATTCTGCAATCACTGGTTCATTAATCTCTTAAAATTGTATGGTTAAAATACAACTCACAGGTGTTTCTTCATATTCTCCTAAGAAGTAATTTTTGACTTGCCTAGCCTATTTTTGGTTAATTTCAGTAGCTTCCACCAAGCTATCGGCCTACCCTATAATCTAGTTGTTAACAAAGGTACTCTCTTATCCTTTAGCATTCCCTTAAACTATAAGAGCTCCTCAACTATAGCTAACCAATCAAGAAAATCTTCTGACTACAAGTTGCTATAGAATTTAGAATTTTAGTCTACATTCCCATCTCCTATCGCTTCTTATTATCATCTATAACAACTCTATAGTAAAGACGCAAGGCTTCCTGTAATATTCCTCCTCTTCACCATTATCTTTATCTCTTTTATCAAATTCCTAGCCATGATTACTAATGCATTAAGCTGGGTTGATCCAATTTTGATTATCCATTAATGTGACTATCCTTTCTATTACTCGTTCTATTATCTACTCAAATTGCTCCTCCACAATCTAGGAAACCTAGTACTCTATTTGATGACCATAGATGTCACCAATGCATTATTTTCTCCTCGACGGTATGATTAATCAAGAAACAAATTTAGCTCCAATACTAATTGACATAGCGAAAGTTTTAATGAAATAAAATAAAATAAAAGGATAAAAGGGATAAATATTATAGTTCGTTGATTTGTGCATAAATACAAAAAATGGATAATGACTTTATTAGTCCTAAGAGTATGGTGTATTTCATAAATTAGTCCTATAAGAAAATCCATTCACAATGGAGTCCTAACCATTTTCAAATATATCAACGTTAGGCCTTTTCGTTAAGTTAGACAAAAATTGATGACATGGATGAAATGATGTCCTTTATGTGATGACCTTACCTACCACGTTAATGGACCAATACACATCATATATCCATATAAGTTGAGGAACATATCAAATTTCTACTAACAAACCAACAACTTAAAAATAATTAGTACTTTCTTATCTGCTACCTCTCAAAGCTGCCTTCTTAGTTGCCGTCGAATTATGGTCATTCTCCAACTTCCTCAAAACTGTAGAAGAATCAATTGGATCAAATGACACTCTTTTCAACCATAACCTTCACTACCAAAAAAGGGGCTTCCATTCTCATCAATACTAAACTTATTATAATTGCCAATTGATTGGGTAAATTTCTTGGTTTCAAGATTTGAAATTTTGGGTTTTGAAAGCATACCCAGTTGAGGACTATATGGGTTATCTACTGGGTTTATGATTTGAATGCCTTTTCTTGTTGGGTTAGGGAGAGATAGTGTCAAGGTAAAGGGTTTATGATTGAAAAAAGAAACTATTTAAAGAGAAGCATTAATAGGTGAAACAATGTTGGGGATTAAAGATTGGAGTGATGATAAAAGTTACAAGTGACTATTGTGTTGAGTTTCAATGCGAGATTCTAGTTAAGAATGAAGGTTTTGATTGTGGATGTTGTAGAAGCATCATAATTTCTATTGTTATAAGTGCCATATGACTGAGTCTCCTTTGATTTTATATTTTAGGCAATGAAGTTTTTTTTTTTTTTGAAAAAATCAAAAGTTAAGGTTTTTATGATAAGATTTTTGCAGATTTGAGGGTTTAAGAGAAAGACATTCAAGAACTCCTCATACCTGTCCTTCTCTCACAATGATAATGAGGATTCATGCTAATTTTTTTCTTGTGTTTTGTCACTGCAATCTTCTATTTTACTTCCTTTATCTTCTTCTAATATAGTTCCTTAACTCTTTGACTCACTGTAGGAAATGGAAGAAATTATTCTCTCCATTTTATGGGCAATTCCTAACCTTTTTTTTTCTCATTTTAGTGGAGTTCTCATGTAGCTTGATTTAGTTTTTGTCCATCCCTACACATTTTTTTATTCCTTTAGGTGTACTTCTTACATGGCTATTGATTTTAGTTGTTTCAGTGATGTGGACTGAGTTTTTTGATTAGCAGGTGATGTTTGAAGTGAAGTGGAGTCATTTCTACCATGTAGGCTATTTTCATTTGATTTAATAGTTGAGGACTAATGAGGATTTATTTAAAAATTATTAGGACTAGATTGAGAAGGAATTTTCTTGTATGACTTAATTGTTAAATTTGATAAACTTATAGGACTTAAAATGTCATTATCCCTATAAAAAAAAATCTTCTATAGCCTATTGATTCACTAAAAATACAAGAAAATAGGCATCAAGTATTCGTTGATTCCAAAGAACATTGAAAATTTAGAGAATAAGAGAATTATATCTCTTAGAGAATTTTATTGAAGTAAAAAAAATTGATCATTACAACCTTAAGGCTTAGGTATTTATAGGGGAGCACAAGCCTACAAATCTCTACTCAATTAGGAAAGAAAGTGAAGATAAACCTAACTAGGGTTGGAAAATGAAATCCCCATTATTGTAGGAAAAAATCAATTCTTAGTTATAAGGAAAATTCAACTCAATACTAAAATAGCAAAAAATCAAATTCTAATAAAATAAGAAAACTAATTATGGCTTATTATCCCATTTTTCTAGGAAGTCCAAAGCCCATTAATTCGCATTAGTCACATTAAGGATCAACATTCATAATTTGTCCACTCTAGTAGATGACTCATCTCATTGATGGAAAATCATTACAAATGGCACAATTTCTTCATCCTTATAAACAATCCATATCCAGAAAATAATATTATTAACATTCATAGTGGCAATATCATTTTATGTATATAGGTGATTTGATTTGCCAAGGAAGTAATTTAAGTAACATATTTAAGCATTAAGTTAGTCTCTCTAGGCGGTTGATTATGCTAAGTATTGAAAGTATAATACTACCATTTCATTTTCTTAAGGCTTAATCAATTCTTTTGAAGCATCAAAGAACTAAGCTATTAATTTTCTTCACAATGGTGCATCATATGATTGAATAAAACATTACACTTATAATCTTTTCTTTTTACAATATTGTGCCATAATGAGAAGCACCCATCATATATTAAATTAGCATTCAATTATTTATGACGAAGTGTTATAATAGGGAGCACTTCCTTAAAGGTGTTATAATGTGCTGAGGAGAAATCATAAAGAGGGTTCATCCCTGAAGGCAGTATGAAGCGTCGAGGGGAATTCTAAAAGTTGGTTCATCCCCAAAGGTGATGTAAAATGCAAAGGTAAATTCACAATATTAATATATCCTTGGAAGTAGTATGAAGTTTTAAGGGGAATTCTTAAAGCTCATTCATCCCTAAAGGTAATATAAAATGTCAAGGGGAATTCATAATGTCGATTCATCCCTGGAGGCAGTGTGAAGTGTTGATGGGAATGGAGATGGCAATACATTCATCCCTAAAATAGGTTCGATATGGCTATACATCATGGAGATAGAGACATGCATCCCAGTGAGCAGTTTAACATGCTTAAGGAAATATAGATAGCGATACATCATGGAGATGATGAAATGTTCACCCATGTGGGCGGTTTGATGCGCCTAAGGAAAATATAAGTGTCAATACATTATGAAGATGGAGTCATGTTCATTCTTGTGGGCCATTCAATACACCTAGGGAAATCGATGGCGATGGAGATGTTCATCCATGTGGGTGGTTTGATAAGTCTGGGTAATATATATCAATACATTATGGATATGGAGACATGTTCATTCTTATAGGCGATTTGACATACTTAAGGGAATGAAGATGGCAAGACATCATGGCAATGGTGACACGTAAAATGAGGAAATTCACAATGCTTAAGATAGTTCTTCTTAAGGTGGTTGGTAACATGACAAATGGGGAAAATCACAATTGCAAGATAGTTCATACCGAGGAGGTTCGAACCATGCTAAATAGGAGAATCATATAATACCTAAGATCATATCAAAGCTAGACCAAATGGAAAAACAAAAATAACCAAGATTAGCTTATGCCAATGTAGTTCACATTGTACTGAACATGAAAATATAACTAAGATCGACTCATCCTAAGTCGGTTTGCACCATGTTGAATGGGAAAATTATATAACCAAAAGAGTTCATCTCGAGGTAGTTCGTATCATGTTGAATGGGGAAATTATATAATACCTAAAAGTTCATCCCAAGGTAGTTCACACTATGCCAAATGGAAAAGTAAAAGTAATTAAGATCAGTTCATTCCAAGGCAATTCATACCATGCCAAACAGGAAAATCCTGATGACTAAAATTAACTCATCCTGAGGTGGTCACTACTAAAAAAGACAACATAAGGACAAATATTATTTATTACTACTTAATGATGGATTAATGTTTTTTCTATTTTATATATTATTTTGTCATCAATGTTAGTGTGCATTTAGAGTTGTAGAGTCATTTAGTATAATTAAGTTAGTGTATACATACTTTTATGTTTTTGTCTTGTTTTTAAGGAAAAGAATGAATCATAGGGCGATCACGGGTTTCCTAACATCCTCCCTTTCCTTGGCAACTGCAATGGTAGTGCGATTACCTAGTCCAAGCAATAGGCCCTTCTGCTGTGATTGTAGATCCATGTGTGATCACAGGCAGCCTTATTCTAGCTATAAAATGCTGACATGTACTATTTAAGAGAGAAAATCTAGGGTAATTCTAGAGGACATTCTGGAAAGGAATATAAAAGGACAAAGGACCTAGATTTCAGCAGCTAATCTTACCTAATCAATAGAAAGAAGAATACACCTAAGGAAGAGAGACAGAAAGAAGAAGAAGCCATTAGAGAGGAAGAATTAGAAGCTTTTTGATGACATTTTTTTAATACTTTCTCTTCTCTTTAGAATTTTGATGGATATTTTATTGGACTGTACTTATTGGATGACGAATATTATTGCTATAATTGGCAAAGTACTCTTTGTTGTTAAGATTTGATGACCCATATGATTTAAGCTTTATAATATAGATCTTGTTTACTTGTTAATGCATATTGTGTTTATTGTTCCTCATTGATGTTGTGGGTGGCCAACTATAAATTACTTCAATCTAAGATTATACATTGAGAGATGATAATCTTAGTAGATCTATAAATGCAAGTTGAATGGTTAATGACTAGAGATAGCTTAGCTTAATTCAATTCTCATTTGGGTGTGCTTTATACTTTGTTTAATTGAGAGTAGCTGATGCTTTTGATGATGATGAGAGTTAAGCTTTGGTATTAATTACTTTCTTTAAACAAATCAATTCAACCATTGATTGAGAGAGAATGTTTGATAATAAAGAAAACTCGGGATTTGCATGCAAGTAAATGGATCTTATTATAAGCTTAAGGAGTATGTGGTGCATTAAATTTCTAACAACATTTTCACATTATTGATTTCTCCTTGCAATTATATAGTTTAGTATTTATTTTACTTGCTTTTTAATTTAGTTTTGAAATTGATTTTACTTCAAATCAATTGCGAGCTCTAAATAAGATTTGTTAAGACTAATCAATGATTAATTATCAATTTTCGTGGGAACAATACTCTACTTCCTTTTTATTACTTTATTGACCCCATATACTTTTGGGTTCTGCTATTTGAGGGTAAAATAATTAATAATGAACACTAGATACCAGACAAATGTAGACTAATTAGTGATGAATAGGAAAAATCCTCACTAATTTATGGGGAGTGTTTGGCGCCACTTTGTTAATCATCGATTAACAATGACAAATCCAGCATTAATTAACTATAAATTTATCACCCATCCATTTCAATCTGTCGTAAATGGGATATAGGCAAGAAAACCCTAAAATTCAATAATGGACTCTTATATCGCTGAATTTTAGAGTTAAATCAAACATCCCCCTTCCTCTTTCGACAAAAAGAAAAATTTTTTAAAAAAATCTTTCTCTTTTTACCGCCACCACCAACGCTAATGAAGTCACCACCGTTGCCATCCTTACAGCCACCATTACCAAGTTTTATACGTTTTTACACTGTCACCACCACCACCACCCTCAACTCAACCACCTCCGGTATATATATATATATATATATATGGGAAAAGTATGGAAAACCACCCTGTGGTTTCACGGTTTTAGACTTTTAAGCACGTGATTTTTTTGTGATACTTTTAAGTATGTGTTTTACGCCATTACGTACTTTTCAGTATATGCGTCTAACATTGTTAACTTCTTCCTATGTGGCGCCTACGTGGACATGGTTGACCAAGAGCTAAAGGTACCTCATCTATTAAGTAGGCCGCACGAAGACAACTCATTAATAAAAAAATTCAAAAATCAAAACATAAAATTAAACAATTTTTTAAGGAAAGTTAGAAGAGGTTCTAAATTGAAAACCCTAATCTTTTGATAAAAAAAAAAACCCTAATTGAAGAAGAAGAAGAAGAATCAATATGGATCCCACTCTCAATCATCTTCTTCATCTTTATCTTGAGTTCCGTACAACCAAAAAAAAAAGAAAAATTCCCATCTTTATATTCAATTTAGTTCCTCCTTCATTGATGTTTCTGCGATCCTCACTGTCTCTCTCCCTCAGTGTCTCACGTCCTCTCTTTGCACTTTGTTATCTAAAGACTTGAAGATGGAGGGAGTGGAGCCACATATTTATCTATATATCAGTCTATAATACATCTTGAATTCTTCTTCTTCTTCTTCTTCTATTTTTTTTCTATTTCTTAGAGAGTATTTGTAGAACATCCAGCGAAAGACTCTGTCTTCCCCTCCCCATTCATCCCTCACCACATTTCATTTGCCATGATCTCCTTAAAATGCAGCTTTCTGGTAATTTAGCTACTACCCTTTGCTCTCTTTAACCATTTCACCCACTTCACTCTTTTTTTCTTATCAAATTTTAGTTTTTTTAAACAATAAATCAACTGCTAATTTACCTTTTGCATATCACATCTGAGTTTCCATTTTTTGTTCATAATTAATTCACTTATCTCCTTATTCTGTTTTTTAAGCTGATTTGAATTTCTGGGTATATTGCTTTTTAAGCTCATTTTCTATATATTTTGCATAATCTTGTAGATTAGATTACCTTTCCATTTCTGGGACTTTCATGGAAAAAAGTAAATTACAATTTTGGTTTTTTTTTTTAAAAAAAGTTTAAACTACTAGATCTTTTATATATGAGCTTTTATATTTGCTGCAGTTGTAAATCTTGTCGAGAAAAAGCAATTGAATGCCCAAAAGTTGAGCTGCCATAAAGTGATACCCCTGAGACTTTAGAGAATAGCATGATTTTGGGCAAATGATGAAATATCAAGGGGAGAAGCAGTTGTGGCTCCATTAATGGCGGCAAATGACATAGCAAAAGCCTACGTAGGTTCAACCCCAACTTTCGATGAGGGATATTTTGGTTTTATGGGATGCATAGGTACCCAGAGCAACATGGTTGTAATGAGTTGTCATAATTTTATTGATTAACATAGATTCTACTGTAGTCTGCTTAAATTCCATTTTGTTCAGATGTTGAATTTGTATGAATATTGCAGAGATTTTGTTCAGATGTTAAATTTGTATGAATATTAACTAAAAAAAAGGACCAATATTGTTTTTGTTCTTGTTGTCTATTCCACAAAGCTTGTTTAAATATTAACTCCCAAAAGCAGACAGAAGGATTGCCATTTTTGAGATTGTTTCTTTGATCCAAGCTGTTTTTCTCAACTAGGTTTTTATTTTTTCAAGAGAAAGTTTTTTAAAGTTGAGCTTACTTTTTATTTCATTCTTCATCCTTCATTTCTTATTTCTGCTGTAGAGGAGGCAAAGACTGTGTGTTGGTTCAAGTTCAAATTTACAGGAAGTTGCACCATTTATATTTTGATTTTTGAAAATTTTTTAATGAGTTTTCGGGCGGCCCACTGAATGAGTTGGTTTTTGTAATTTTTTATGTTTGGGATCTTGATTTTTGAATTTTTTTTATTAATCAGTTGTCTTCATGTGGCCCATTTAATGGATGAGGAGTCTTTAGCTCTCGGTTAACCATGTCCATGTAGGCGACACATAAGACGAAGTTAATGGTGTTAGACACATATATATTTATTTATTTTTAGAGAATATAGTCATTTTAGTTTTTTTAAGAGAATTTAGCTATTTTAGTTTAAATATTTTGTTTATTTTTAAGTTAATTTAGTTCATTTTAATAAAAGTAGTTAATTAATTTTTTTATTTAGTAAAATTGGCAGAATATACGTAATTAGAGAAAATGTTTAGAGAAATTTTTTAGTTGATATTTAGAGAAAATAGTTTCAAAATTTTTGAGTTGATAGTTAGAGGAAATATAGATAATTAGAGAAAATATTGTGAATTTATCATTAAATTTTCATGAAGTTAATTTGTTATTATTGTGTCGTGGATGGAGGGATTGTGTGCTTGCATGCATATGTAAACTAACCTTTGTTTTGTAGGTATTATTAGAATAGGATTTTTCTTTTATTTTTTATTTTTTGATGTATTTAATAGAATTTTAGAAGTGTTGTAATCCTTAATCCTTATCCCCTTTTTATTATTTTCTTTCATTTGTATGTTTTTGCAATTTCAAGGGTTGTAATCATTAATTCCTTGCCCCATTTTCTTTTCTTTCCTTTTTTTTTTGTCTTGATTTATTGTCTCTTGCATGCGTTGTGTGCTATTTGTTTAATTGCCTTCTTGTTTTATTTGAAATGCATGTTGTTTACTTGTTTTATTTGTGTTTGTCATGTTTATCATGACTGTTTATTTCTTGATTTTTAATGTTTTCATAATGTTCGCTCTAATTCAATTACTCTGCATGCTAATTATCAATCAATGCAATATCTAATTAAAATGACTAATGATCTCTTGTGGTAAATTCATCATTAAAAAAAAAAGTAGGGTGATGAGATAAGCTATTTAGCATATGTATATTAAGAAACGTCAAGTAGATGCTACTCCTCTGATCTAGAATCTTTAAGAAGGAAAATGGGTTTCATTTATCTACTTTCCATTTTTCGACTGTGGTCAAGTGGCGACTCCAAATTTATAAGGCTCTTTAAGGCTGTCCTTCTCATAATTTGGCAAACTCTTAGCACTCATAGTCTATAATTCATCCTTTTGTTTTTGGTTTTTGTGATTCTTTTGCACTTGTTTTTTAATTACACATTGTAATTTTGTATACTAAGCCATCGAGATTGAGAAAGTCTTCCACCATTTTGAAGAGTATTTTTTTCTGGCAATGATGAACTGTTTCCATACTGGCATTATCTCATGTTGGATTTATTATCCAAGAATTGCTATTAGCTTGGCTTAAGGTATGTTTGCTTCAGAAATCTAATCCCTGAAATGATTAGACTCCAAATTTTGATCGTTTGTAGCTTTGTCATTGTACGATGGTTACCCATGATTTTAAACAAATGCCATGGCTATTACTTACTCTTGGGATTTCACCTCTGTAATTTTTGCCACCCCTATTTCATGGTAAAATAAAAAGTGAAAAAACAACGTAGTTTTTTTTTGGTGTATGGCTTTTTTTTTTAAAAAAAATCTCTTTTGGATTTTAGCAACTGTGCCAACAAGATGATGGTGTAAGAGATGGTGGCCAAAAATCTGAATCATGGTGGCAGCGATGGATGCTGAATGATGGTGGTGAAAATGATGTCAAGGGTTAAGTGAAAAACTTGTAATAGGAAATATCAAAAAAAAAGAATTCAAAATTATTAATTACATTATATAGAGAAAAGGTGCATTTAGACCCTTCATGTTTGGTTTACAGTTTATGTAGGCTTTTAAATTTTTTTTGGATTAAAAATAAATTTAATGTTGCTGAATTGGATCATTTAACCTCTTAAAAAAATCTGACATTTAAAATAATAACAAAATGGTCCCTAAAATTAGTTTTTGATCAAAATATTTTAAATTTTTTAAATCAATATCAAAATTATTCTTAATTGTAATAACCATTTATTTATTTATAAAAATAATATATGGTACTGTTGATGTTGGGTTGTTATGTTATTATTGTGTTATTGATGGGCTATTGATTTGTAGTTGATTTGCTTGTTGTTTGGTTGTTCAATTGTTGTTGTTGATGTTGAGTTGTTGTCATTGGTGTTGGGTTGTTGTTTTGTGGATTGGTTGTTGTTGAGTTGTTGTAATATTGTTGTCTTGCTGTTGTATGGTGTTAACTCATTTAATTGCTAGTAGTTATCTTAAGCCTCAAAGTGGAAGGACAAAATAAAATTTTTTCCAAAAATGCAGGTACCAAAGTGGTAATTTTTCATCTTCCTCTTCGTTTTAGGGCTGGCAGATGCGAAAGTTCTAGAAAAGCCCCTGAACTTCCCCAGTTGTCGTTGTAGCACCTTAATCTTTTCCATCTCCTTTCATCGGCCAAATGACCTCTGACTGACACGAAATTAACACCACATATCCTACTCAACATCCTCTATGTGTTGGTAGTTTTTATTTTGTGAAATTTGGCCTATATTTTATTAGTTTAAGCTCTAAAGTTTCTACTTAAACTTTCTAGTGTTAGATCACCATTTCCGGCGATTGTTGGATGTTGCAACCACCGCCATCATACTCATCTCGTTTCTAGGAGTTGATAGATACAAATTTTGAGTCTGATCTATGTTGTTAAGGCCTTG
Organism: Mallotus repandus; assembly: GCA_949671775.1. Taxonomy (NCBI): domain Eukaryota; kingdom Viridiplantae; phylum Streptophyta; class Magnoliopsida; order Malpighiales; family Euphorbiaceae; genus Mallotus; species Mallotus repandus. The sequence continues at coordinate 40,119 of CATIWM010723983.1, forward strand.
ATCGGAGTATAATTTGTAATATTTCTTTTTCTCTTCGATCTATTTATTTAGAGGTTGTTTATGGAGTTTGAGACTATTTTTGAGTTCCATACATCACTGTGAACATGTTGATATGCCTAATTTGTGAATAAGACATTTTTCGGTAAGAAATCCGGCGAGGAATAGTGACTAGCCCAAAAAATTCTGATTTTATTTTTAATAAATAGTATAAATAATGAGGATTAATTTCTATAACTATAGCTAGGTCTGATTCCTCACGGATTTTGAATTAATAATACTAGAAGCTTTCGGTGGAAATTACTCTATTTCCATTTAAATTGTCTTAACTCATCAAAATAATTTTATTTAGCCTCAAATGTAATATTTAGGATATTTCTAAGTCAATTTTCATTAATTCCTTGATTTTAATAATTTTATAAAGTTTTTGGAATTATTATGAATTTATTTGTTACATATAAGCATGTTTCAAATAAATATTATTTATTATAGAGAGTTCCAAAGTGGGAGCCAAAGCACTAGGGCAGCCGAGGACACGTCGGCCGATGCGCTCCACCTGTGAGTTAATTTTATAAAATGTTTGTTGAGATTATATAAATGAGAATTTTCATGAGATAATTATAATATTCAGTTGCTCTTATAAATTTAATTACAAATATGAAAATTATTATGAGCATGAGTTATTGATTATATTGTTGCTAAGGAATTTGAGAAGATACTTTAGCGTAATTTCATTTCATTATATTTATTTTATTTTATTTTATTTTTATTATATATGATAAATATGTTTTGGAGAAAATGGTTGAACATGCTAACTGGTGGGTGTCACCAGAACTGTGTATGCACCAATGTTGATTACAAAATGGCCATTGATTGATTGATTTATTCTGAGCCTTGGTTGACCTTTGTCTCTGGGCAGGATTAGTGATTGTGAGCCCTGGTTGAGCTTGTTCTCTAGGCAGGATTAGTGATTGTGAGCCCTAGTTGAGCTTGCTCTCTGGGCAGGATTATTCATTGTGAGCCCTAGTTAAGTGAGACTCTCTGGACATGTTTATGGTTGAGCCCTGGCTGAGTAAGACTCACTGGGCAAGTATATGTTTACTGGTTGGACCCTAGTCAAACTTGCTCTTTAGGAGCCAGTAAATACTTGGTGGAAGAGACCAATTGTGGTTGGACCCTAGTTGAGCTTGCTCTTTAGGACCGACAGTCAATTGGATTTAAGAAATTCAAAAGGCTATTAGAATTGAGGTTTAGGGTTCTACCATGATTTCCACTAAAGATTTGAATTTATATGTTTTTGTGCGAGAGTTTTGCATTAAAGTGGTTTATGAATTTTGGAAAGGATTTTATATAAATATAACCTTAGAAATTTAAAGGATTCTATGTGTTTATTTTATTAAAAAGGTTTTAAATAAGTTTTTTAAAATCAACATGCATTTTATAAGATTGATTCACTCAGTGAGGTCTGATTCCCCTCAATCTTATTTTTTCAAGGTCTCACCATCAGTTTGGTAGATCTCATTATCTGCGATGGGTTTCTTCGTCTTTGGCCATCTTATGTAGGTTTATTTGATAATTGTATTGTATAATTGAATTATAAAATACCGCAGTAGTAGTCCATCTCATATAACTTGTATTCGTAAATTTTTATTATGATGGAGATTTATGTATTTTGATATATTTGAGTTGAGATGTTGGTGATTATGGTGATATCGGAGTATTTGTGGTTAATGAATATTTTTAGAAGTGTTAATTGCATTTCTTTAGGTTTTGGGTTTGTTTCCGGTATAGAGAAAATTCTGCCGAATTTTCGTTAAAAGTTTTAAAGTGGTTAATTTTATTGTAAAGATTTTCTTAAGGCTTACTACGGGTTTCAGAAGCTTCACGCTTTCTCATTCCCTAGTGCTGGTCACATGCCCTTTGGGTTCAAGTCGTGACATTAATTTTGATTAATAGTATAATTCTTAAGAAAAGTTATTCTATTTAATTAACATTTTTCTAAATTAAATTATAATTTAAAATAACTAAAATAAATATATTGAAATTTTATTATTATTAATATTATTATACATGTACTTGAATATTTCATTTTAAATTAGCTAAATAAAATTAAAATATAAAAATATAAATGTTTAATTTGAAATTCCTTTTTACTACTCTGTACTCCTTTTTTTAATATATACTTATTATTTTTAATAAAATATTTAATAATTTTATATTAATAAAAATATTAAACATTTTACTAAAAATATAATATTAGTAAACAGGGTAAAAAGGAAGAGTAAAAAGGAATTTATTAAAGAAAAAATAAAAAATAAGAAACAATTTACTATAACCAAACTAATATTTATATATTTCAATATTAAGTATTTTATTAAAAGTATAATATTTCTAAATAGGATAGAGAGGAGTAAATTAGCCTTTGCTCTGAAAACATTTAATTTCTTTTATATATTTAAAGAAAAAATATAGAAAATAAAAAATTACTACAACCAAACTAAAACTTATGAATTCCATTAAAAGTAAATTATTAAAAGAAAAAATTATAAATCTGATGTCTCAATTTTTGTGGTTTTTCTATTAGAGTGTCTGAATTTTTTTTTTTTTTTTTTGCAATCAAGTGTCTAAACTTTAGAAAAGCATACCAATGTAGTGTCTCCAGTAGATTTAATGTTGACTGGGTGTTGAGTCAGATAAAACATGACCCACTTTTATCCTAGTCATTAGTCATGTTATGTGCCACGTGTATTGCATTATTTAAACGGCAAAATTAACCTTATTAAAGATTATAAATTGACAAAAATAACCTCAACATTAACTTCCGCTGCAGAGATTGAGGGTGACTGAATAAAGATAATTTTATCCTTTAAATAATGCAACACATGTGGCAAACGACATGGTTAATGATAGGGATAAAAGTGGATCATGTTTGATCTGACTTAGCACACAGTCAACATTAAATTGGCTAGATACACTACATTAGTATGCTTTTTTGAAGTTTAGACACTTGATTGCAAAAAAAAAATGTTCAGACACTCAAATAGAAAAACCACAAAAGTTTAGACACCAAATTTGTAATTTTTCCTTATTAAAATATAACATTAGAGCATATGGGTAGAGAGATGGAGCAAAAAGGAATTTTTACATCACGAGCATTTAATTTTTTTATATTTTAATTTCATTTAACTAATTTATAATGAATATTAGTATGTGTGTGCATATAATAATAATAATAATAATAATAATAAATTTTTTTTTTATTTTTAATTTAATTATTTTAAATTTTAATTTAATTAAAAAAATTAATAATTAAACAATATAAATTTTTTTAAAATTATACTATTAATAAAAATTAAGGATAATTTTGTTTATTGATTTAAAAAATTTTAAAATATTTTGATAGAAAACTAATTTCAAGGACCATTTTATAATTGTTTTAGATGTTAGATTTTTTTTGAAGGGATTAAATAATACGATTTAGCAACATTAAATTTGTTTTTAAACCAAAAAAAAATCAGGGTCTATTTAAATTTTGGACCAAACATGAAGCAGCTAAATGTAACTTTTTCAATTTGAGAAAGATGGAATTTATAGTAAAGCCTTTCTAGCATCTTTTTTTCATATATAAAATTCGATTTTAATATATCAAAGGAATCCAAGCCCCTAATTGACATCAATTATTGATTAAGGTGTAAGTGGTAACAGAATGCAAATGAAAATTGTGTACAAATGTGATGGTTCTTGGACCTTTTAGCCTTAGCTCCGGTTGTGATGTGGCTCAAGAACACCTATAAGACAAGTAAATTTGGGTCAAGGAGGGCGGGGATACCCCTAGCCCCTCAGATGCCTAAGTTAGCATGGATTTTATGTGAGAAATATATTCTCTAAGAAATATGTTGTTGTGTGAAAATGGATGTTCTAATGGTTGAGAGAGCGTTTGTATAGTGAAAAGAAGAAGAAGAAGAAGAAGAAGTAAAAATGAGAGGAAGAAGAAGATACCCACATTTCTTGAGGTTTGGTGCTTATAAAAGAGGTTTGGTGCTTATAAGAGAGGTTATTGAAAAGTGGTTGCCACATGTCAGCATCTCATATGCAGAGAGGAGGTTGGTGAAGTGGACGCCAAGGGTCAGTGCTTCATAGGTGGGGAGCCCTACTGGAAGTGATGGCTTATCAGGGAGTGGCAGCCATCTGCATGACGAGACGGTGATTTGACATGGAGTAGGCGCTTGTCGAGGGCAGAGGCAGATGAGTTTTCTCCCTGTATATGATAGTTAGATAGGCAAAGTTCCTCCCGGTGTGCACCAACCAGACAGGCAGGGTTCCTCCCCATGTGCACTAGTCAGAAGGTGTGAAGTACTGAAAGGTCGAGGTCCGTCATTTGCAATCTTTCTAAGGAGAAGTGCTTCAGGAACAGGAGTCAACCAGTCAAAGGTAGTTGACATGCCATATTGGTTGACCTTACTTTACATGTGTCATTACGGGATTGGTACGGGATTTTTCATGTATCACCAGTAGTCCCCCCTAAAGTCCCGAGTAGAGAGAAGCGACACTCAGGACTGGAGAGCATAGGGGCACTCTTCGAGGCCAGTTGGTTAAGATATTTTTTAGGAGCATTCATGCTTGACTGGTAGAGTTACTTGCTGGCGATGGTAAAAAACCTTAATTCTAGGAAGGAATGCCTGATACGGTAGTAGTAGGTAGGTCTTCCTACGGAGGAATTTTTTTCGAGCATTTAGGTACTTCAGGTAGGAAGGTTTCCTGAGTATATGGGCATTCCAGGTAGGAAGGTTTCCTAAGTAGGAATTTATTAAGTAAGATATTTATACCGCAAGTCCTTAGGAATATGGGACTCTCACTTATGGAGAGATTTTGACTTCCTAATTTAATTAAGAGCCTTCCTGAGAAGGTTGGTTGGTGCCTTGGGAGGATTTGTATTTCTTAAACCCTCTTGGCATAGATTCTCACTTATAGAGAGTGCCTCACTAATGGAAGACTAATTTGGAAGTAGGATTTGGCATCCTTAATGGGAAGATTTGTGTTTCTTAAACCCTCATGGTGTGGATTCTCACTTATAAAGAGTGCCTTACTTCCAGAGGACTTGTTTGAAAATAGGATTTAGTATTCTTGATGAGAGGATTTGTGTTTCTTAAACCCTCTTGATGTGGATTCTCACTTATAGAGAGTGCCTCAATTTCGGAGGACTTATTTAAAAGTATGAGGGTTTGTCCTTCTATGATTTGGAGTATGTCCCCCATATGAGTTTCTAAGATAGGGGATGTTTTCTCCCATGGGGAGTTAGTGATCTCTGAGTATGCATTGATAATAGAGGAAATATTGCTCCCAGGTAGGAGGTATAGATTCCTGTGTAGGTAATATTGTTTAGATGATTCTATCAAATAGATTTGACTCCCTTTTAGGAGATTCAGATCTTTCATTGAATTTTTCTGTGAAGAATTTTTAATCCCATAGGGGAAGTAGAAGTTTGAACCTATTTTCCAGTAGAGAATTCAGGTGTAGTTCTGTATGACCATAGAATGCTAGGCAGTTCTTTAGCCCGTCCGTCACTAAGCAGATTTCTGCCTATCTGGCACAGAACAAATCTTCTGCATCTCTGGCACTAAATAGATCTTTTGCATGTCTGGCACTTAATAGATCTTCTGCATGTCTAACACTGAACAAATCTTTTGCCTGTCTGTCACTGAACATATCTTATGCCCGTCTGATATTAGCCCCCTTTAGCTTCTTCTATAAGCCTTGCAGTATAACTTAATTGGACACTTTTGCTTAAATGTTCATTAGAGGATGTGAGGCATGACTGAAAACCGCTTGCCATTGTTGAATATTAAAACCTTGGGTATACCAAACTAGTTGATCACTCTTTTCTATAAGAATTTAATGGCCTTTGGAAGAGTTATGGCGGCGAGTGCCTCAACTTCTACTCTTTTGGTGAAGTAATAGATGATTAGGCGGTGCATGGACTAAATTAGTGCATGCATGCATTACACTTCTTTATAAATTTAGTTCCATTCTTTGTCGTGATAGGCCGGAGACACTGTAGATGGCGGGGTTTAGCGCGCGCCCAAGTTTATTGCAACCGTGACACTGTTTGAGCTCAGGGCTCTAGGGAACACACTAACAACTATCACAAAGACATGGCGTGGAGATAAGGAGTCGCCACCCAGGGTAATAACTGGGACAAATAGAAAGTGGTGGTAACTCGATTCTCTAATACAAGCTAGCACCACAACCGGGAGTTCTGGATACGGAATACCAACTTCTTTTAGTCTTGTGTTCATTTAGAATTATCTTATTAATTACCATCTTATTCCCTAATTACATGTAATTTCATTAAATCCTAATTGAACATCCATCTAACCCTAAGGCAACCAATCCATGAAAAAACACATAACAAATGCATTCAAAGCGTAATGTCCCTAAATCTAAACTATATTTAATTTTAATTTAAGTTAACTAAATCTACATATTTTATTTACAAATGAAATGGAACTAAAAATGGGCCTACATTATGATAATTAGTGAGCCTAAATCTATTGTTTTAATTCTAAAAGTGGGCCTAAGTCTATTAAATTTTAAAAGAAAAAAAGAAATGAATTAATGGGCTTAATTCTAATTAATTTTAATTAAATAAAATGATCCTAAGTCTACAAATTATGAAGAAGACTTTATTAATGGGCTGAGCTAAATCTAAGCTAATTTAATTTAACTAAAAAATGCGCCTAAAATCTAAATTAACCTAGTGGGCTTAAATTAATTTTAAAATTAAATAAACCTAAATTTAATTTTAAAGGCCTATTCATTAAGTGAGTTAGATCTATACGTAGGCTTGGTGCCCAAAACAAATAAATAAAAAAAAATAAGCCCAAATAAAAATAATAAAAAATAATAGATAAAAAACAAACATTATATGATTTTTCTAACCCTAATTTTAATTACATATAACCTAAAATTAATCTAAAGCCAACATTAATTTTAATTGAATTTACCAAATGGGCCTAAATTACTAATTGATTTTAAGGTATAGAAAAATAAAGATTTTACTATTCTTCCCTCTACCGGGGCTATTACAATTTCTATATATAATAATAATTACATACCAAAAATAAAAATACACAATATAATTATCACTAAAACACACAAAAATAGAATAAACGTAAAACTACACTATTTTAACAGGGATTAATCCATGGCATTCCATAGACCTTCATGGATGGTTATGAAATCTCCACATCTACCATATGGCTCATGTCGCTCCCATCATGAGCATGAAAATAAAATCAATAAAATTAGTATTTAATTAAAATAAAAATGAAATCAAAATCTAAATATATACTGCAACGGAATGAATAAAATACAAAACAAAGATATTACAATAAGTAAACGAAAAGCAAAATTAAAGAATAAAAAAAATTAACAAGAAACAATAAATAAAATGAAATAATAAAAGATAAAAACAACAATAACAAAATAAAATGAAAAAATGATTGAAAATAAAATTAGATAAAAAAAGTATAAAGAGATAGGAGCAGAAATAAAATGAAGATAGATCTGTAAATAGAAGAAAGAAATAA
>CATIWM010724019.1:0-12016 GCA_949671775.1 Mallotus repandus
TCATCTTCTTTATCTTCTTAAGAGAACCATAAAGTAGCTTATAAGGGGGGCCTTTGATGCCTTGCTTCTCAAAGATTTTCACCAACACATATGGCCCCCAGAACACGATTCTACACACTTGCCATATCTTTGTGATTATAAAAAGTGCAAACCCCACCATCATCACAATACCTAAATAACCCATTATAGTAATAGTTTTTCAAAAAAACACCACCCTTTTGTGGAGTTAATACTGATAAATATGTATTGTAGTTATAAAAGAAGAAAAAGAAAGAGGGAGTTAGTGCTTGTCCTGGTTTATATAATCGAAATGGATAGTGTTGGAGATGTTATGTTTTGAACATGGGGTTGGTGACAAGGCCCTGTAACATAACTAGACTTCTAAGGTTATTTATGGATTGAAGTGTGCATGTTTGTGTTAGTGTAGATGTGCCCTAGTGCCATTTTGTAATGTATAATTATATTGTAAATTATCCTTACGGCAATATAATATTCATTTAAATAAAGTGTTTATTTATTTGAGTATTTACCCTTTAGAATTATGTTAAATAAATTTATTCTCAAGAGTTGATAATATGAATGACAAATTTATTTAGTACATATTCTATAAATTATTCATAGTCTATTAATTAATATTTGGTTAATATTAATTAGACTATCACCTCTGTCTATTTTTCTTGATTAGTATATGATGCTAATAGTGGGAGGTAGCAAGTCTCATGCTACTTGATATGAGATATCAGAATAGACATGTGGATACTCATGTGATGGGTGAATCAAACAGTGACATTAGATTAGTGATCATAAGGATATTCACTTATAGTCAATGATCACAATCTAGGTCATGATGGTGCATATAGTCCTTTGACCTGAGGTGACACGGTCATCCACATTTGAGTGGTTAGAGTTTGTTACCGCTTACATACTTGTGTTATTCACACATAGGTATATGGCATGCGATGGCTCTAGTCAGTTAAATGTAGGGATGAGTGTTCTACTAAGATGGGATTCATTGCCTAGAGTGAACTGGGATAAATCCTATGCTATCTAAGTTTATTCTTGATGAATAGAGTTCCTAGCCTTGACAAACATAACACAGTTTGAAAGAGTTTCAGTGCTAGAAAGTGTTTCTAGTATTTGTTATGTTTTATCAAGAATAACTTAAGATGAGGTCGTATGATAAAGCTATTAGAGTTTGATTAAACCTTGAATCTAGGCTATATCAGGATCTTCAAATGAAGGGATTTTAGTGCACAATAATTATAACCAAAGGGTTCGTGTGAATCAATAAATGCATTCATATCTAATTAGGTTATTGTGATATCAATGCTAGGGGTCACTCACAACTTATGAGAACTAAATGTGTATAATTAGGATTTTCACATTTTGACTTGAAAGAGTTTTAAATAATATCAATAATTGATATTATATTCTCATTTCCAATTAGACACGAACCTAGTAAGTCACACCTAAAGAGTTTTACCAAATCATCATATTAATCTAATTATTGATTAAAGAGTTTAATCAATTAATTTGATTAATGGAATTGGATTTATGCTTTTAAGCAATGATTCTAGCATATCATGAAATCTAATTCCACCAAGAGTTTAATTATAATATACTTAATTAATATGAGATATTAATTAAAGTATTAAATTAATAAAATATGTTGTTTCCTATTAGACTTGGATTAATGGCCTAAGGAGTATGGGCTTAAGCCCACAAGAGTTTTGCCCAAAGATTAATCTAAGGCCTATAAACCTAATCAAGGCCCATTTGATTAATGGATGGGCTTGGCCCAAATGTTGGCCTAAGAGTTGGCCTAAGAGCTGGTCCAATAATCAAGCCCATATCCATAAATCAATATATAGTTAATATTGTCTTGTTAGGCACATTATCACTTAAGTGCGTATTGTTGACTATAAGGAAGTGAAGATTAGGTTGCCTTATTTAGTGAAGAAGAATGAATGTAGACGTAATGCATGAGATGTATTACAATTTCTACATTATTCTTTGTACACTTGTGAGTTACTTATGCAATTTGTATTAACAGGCGCTTGCTTGTGATGTCATCCATGATGTATTTGAGGTGTTTGCTTGATGTCGTGCATGATGTATTTGAGGTGCTTCCTTGATGTCATGCATGATTACTTGAGGTGCTTGCTTGATGTCATGAATGATGTCAATTAGATACTTATGCAAATTGAACACATCTATGTCAAGGTGGCATGCCAATGATGTGGTGTAAGAGAAGTTCAATTTGTAGAATACTATCTAAAGTGGCTTGTCTCTACACATATATATATCCTTAGAAGTGTTCTATGGAAATAGGTTGCTAACCTAATTTTGAGAAAATTAGTGGAAAGTGTAGAGACACAAAATATACCAAAAGGAAACACAACATATACCAAAAGTAAACTCAAAGGTTCTTACAAGGGATTGAGTTAGTGCAAGTGTTTCAAAGGGTCATTTGAGAGGGACTTACTACTTCTCTTGATCAAAGCAAGAAGGTGATTGGTAAACCTTTGGTATTTTAAGCTAGAGGTCAAACATTTGGGTGGCTTAGCATTGATTCAAGAGTTTAACGAAGAGAAATCCAATATAGTAGATTACTTATGGTCTACATCAAACCTATGAGATTATAAGTATTGCACAACTTAGAATTCATAGGTTATTATGTTTACATGTTAAAGTAATTATTTAGCTATGTGTTAATTGCAAATTGGATCCTTGGGATTGGAATTCTTCATTTAATGAAGGGTTATGTAAAGTAAATTTTTAAAATTTACTCTACTAAGGCTTGTGCTCACCACACATGTATTTAAAGCCTAAGAAGCATAACTGATTCCTTATAGTGGTATCAGAGTAATTTTTTGCACTTTACACATGCTAAATTAATTGATAATTATAAGTGTTGTAATTATACTTGATGTTGGTTGCAAGTGTTATGGCCTAACATTCTCAAAAGGGTGTTTTTTTATGTTGTTGACAACCTATGACACGACTGTGTGAAAGTGGTGTTGAAGTGGTATTGGCTTCTGTCCAAAGGGACAGATTGTCACACACCTTTGACATGGTCATGTCTAAGTGGTGTTTAAGGCATGTCGAAGTAGTGTCGAAATGGTGTTAGCTTCTTTCCAAAGGGACAGATCGTCACACACCTTTGACACAATCGTGTCTGAGTGGTGTTTAAGTAGTGTCTAAGGTGTGTCAGTATATGGAAAACACATTTTCTTGTTTTGTATGCTCGACAAATTATTCCTAACATGCAAGAGTTGCATTTTACATGATATTTGATTGTCATACATGCAAGAAGTGATCATGGACTTATATTACATCCTATGGTTTATAATAATAATTAATTTTATTATTTATGTAATTAAATGTTAATTACATAGAATTAGGATGTAATTTCACCTTGGTATGCCAAGGAATGATTGAAAGTCACAGGAGTTATGACAAGGAGCATGAAGTGTTCAAAATGGAGGCTCATACAGATGATGATAAAAATGGTTTTTCTTAGGCCCATGATTATTAGGCCCATAGTTTCAAAGCCCAAGGAGACAAGGCCCATTATATATTCTAAGAGTTATAATAGGCTTTAGAAAGGCCTATGATCACTCCTTATTTATGCATCCATTTTGCATGTTCTATGTATATATGTGATATATATATTGTAACATGATATATGCATATGTGATATGTATATATGTTAAAATGCCATGCTATGTATATATGTGATAGATGCAATAAAAATGGCTAATGTGCAAAGTGAGAACTAAATTAAAGACCCATAATCTTCCAAACTAAATTTAGGTCCTGGCTCTCCATTGGAGCAATAACTTACATAGTTTTTGATTGTGTACATTGGCTATGGACACATAGGGATGCACATAAAGTCCAAAAGATTCATGTAGTGTTATTGTTAAGCATGAGAGATTGTGATATATGGATACACTATAGGCCAAGAATGGCAAATATGCACACTTGAGGTTTGTAGTGTTCAAATCCATACATTTTACTGATCTAATGATGTGGACCTAACTAATGCTAAAGGCCAAGAATGGCAATGTGTACCTGAGGCCTGTAACATTAGAAGCTGGATTGATGGAACCTCACATGATATATGATGGCAAGATCTGTCTACTTAATGAAAACTAAAATTCCAAGAATGGCAATGTGTACCTGAGGGATATTAGTGATCATTGAGAACTCCATCACCCACTAAAATCCATCCAATAAGGGATTTCTATTTCCCACTTAGAATTATAGGATTCTCTAAGTTAGTGGGAGACCATTATGATTAAAGACCATTTCTAATGGTAATTAAATTACAATGTCAAAGAACTAACTAATCTTGTTACCTTTGCAGAAAATTGATAATATGAGACCTTCAAACCCACTCTCCGTTATTCTCAACCAACATAGGCTCACGGGTCCTAACATTGTTGATTATCTTAGGAAACTAAAATAGCTTCCGAAAAGATTCTTTATGTATTGCATCAATCACCACCCGTAACTCTTCCTAATAATGCTTCACAAGAGGAGCGATTAACTCTAGAAAATGGAATGATGATGATTTGCAAGCACGATGCATAATGTGGGCTTCCATGAACACTGAGATCCATTGGCAACTAGAGAAGTACATAAATGCTAAATAAATCCTACTTCACCTACGAGAGTTATTTAGTGAACAAAGTAGGACCGCAAGATATGAGATATCTAAATGGTTATTTCATGCTAAGATGAGGGAAGGTGAGGACGTTAGAGTCCATGTGAACTCCATAATTAAATCAATGGAGGAGCTATAGAGTCTAGACTTCATAATGGACTTCCATCTCTAATTGGATTTGATCCTTCAATCATTTCCCAAATCTTTTGGGCAAACAATCACAAATTTCCATATGAATAAAATAGAGTGCACTCTTGCGGAGCTTATAAACAATCAGTGACGGCCTAAAAAGTTATCCAAAGTAGCAAGGGGAAGGATGTTGCTCTTATTGCATCTTCTAGTAAGACTAAAAAGAAAGGCAATAAGAAAAAGAAAGGCAATAAGAAAAAGAAAGGCAAGACAAGTATTTTCAAGCCTAAGGGTGGTATAGCTAAGAATAAAGGCAAGGCCAATATGAGGGAAGAGCAAGACAAGGGAAAGTGTTCCCATTGTCAAGGAGAAGGGCATTGGAAGAGGAATTGTCCTAAGTTCCTTGAGTCTTTTAAGACAAAAGGAAAGGGAAATCATGGAGAAGGTAAGACTTTATCTAGTTTAATAGCTTTTAAATGTTCTAAGAGCTCATCTAATGCATGGGTATTGGATACCGGTGCTAGTTCTCATGTTTGTTTATCCTTGTAAGATCTAGCAAATGATAGAAGGTTAAGGCCCAATGAAGTGTTGTGGCCAAGGCTATATGATCTACTTCAATTGATTTTTATGATCATGTTTTGTTATTGGAAGATGTATTATATGTACCTAATGCCTATTAAAACATTGTCTCTATTTCTAGTTTTACTAGAAAAGGTTATGAATTTCTTTTCAAGAGAGACGTTTGTAATATTTACTTTGAAAGTATTAAAATAGGCATGGGTTATTTAATACATGGTTTATATTATGTTGATAATTATTCCAATAACAAGGAGCCTCAAGTAAATGTGAGTAATGGAAATGTAATGCTAATTGAAAATGCCTCTAACTCCAAATATCTATGGCACTTGAGATTATGTCATAATGTTGAAGATAGGATCACAAAGTTGGAAAGGATGGGAATATTAAGCAATCTTGAATTCGCATCCAATTCGACTTGTGAGACTTGTTTTCAAGGCAATATGACTAGATCACCATTTGTTAGACAAATGGCAAGAACCAAAGATGTGTTGGAAATCATACATAGTGATGTATGTGGACCATTTAATGAAATGGCTAGAGGTGGTTTCTACTACTTTATAACCTTTATAGATAATCTATTAAGGGTTGGGCATTTGTTTCTTATGAAGAACAAAGGTGAACCCTTTGAAACGTTCAAGGAATTCAAAGCCCAAGTAGAAAACCAAACTGGGAAAAGTATTAAAACTCTAAGATCAGATCGAGGAGGTGAATACTTAAGTACCAAGTTCATTGAGTTCCTTAAGGAACATGGCATTACATCTCAACTCACACTGCCTGGAATACCTAAATTAAATGGTGTCTCTAAAAGGCGAAATTGTACTTTATTAGATATGGTACGTTCAATGATGAGTTACAGTGATCTTCCCATTTCAATGTGGAGTTTTGCACTCCAAACGCCTTGTTATATCTTTAATCGTGTTCCATCTAAATCTATTACTACTACACCATATGAGATATGGCATGGTAGAACGCCAAGTCTTAAACATGTTAAGATTTAGGGATGTCTAACTTTTATTAAAAGGTTAAAATTAGACAAGTTGGATGTGAAATCGATTAAAGGAAGGTTTGTTAGACATCCTAAAGATAGTTTAGGGTATTGCTTTTATCTTCCTATTGAACAAGTTGTTGTTGTAAGCAGAGATAATATTTTCCTTGAGAAAGAGTTTCTAAAAGAAGGTGGCAAAGGAAGGAAGATAATGTTAGATGAGGAGTCATCTAAAGAAGCCCAACAAATTGATCAAATGGATATTGATCAACCCGAATAGCCTATACCAATTGAGAATGTCATCACACAAACTCCCAGAAAGTCTAGTAGGGTATCTCATCCTTCGAAGAGATATGGTTTACTTCATGATATGCAAGAGTTGCATGTTCATGAAGAAAGCATTCATATTGATGATCCTACTATATATGAAGAAGCCTTATATGATAAAGATTCTTCAAGATGGATTAAGGCTATGAGAGCCGAAATGGATTCCATGTATGCTAACCAAGTCTGGACACTTGTTGGTCCTCCTGAGGGAATAACTCCCATTAGGTGCAAATGGATCTTTAAGAGGAAGATTAGCATAGATGGAAAGATAGAAACCTATAAAGCAAGGCTTGTAGCGAAAGGATTTCGCTAAAGGGAAGAGGTCGAGTATGAGGAGACCTTCTCGCCCGTAGCCATGCTTAAATCCATTTGAACTCTTCTAGCTATAACCGCACACTATGATTATGAGGTTTAGCAAATGGATGTCAAGACCGCTTTCCTTAATGGTTATATTGAGGAAGAAATTTTCATAGAGCAACCCAAGGGTTATGAATCCAAGGAAGGCTCAAAGGTGTGCGCAAGCTTAATAGATCTATCTATGGCTTAAAGCAAGCTTCAAGGAGTTGGAATCATTGTTATGATAAGTCTATTCATTCTTATAGAATTATTAAGAATGAAGATGAGCCATATGTTTACAAGAAGGTTAGTGGGAGCCAACTTAATTTCCTTGTCTTGTATGTGGATGACATTTTATTAATTAGAAATGATGTCAGAATAATGACTTCTTAAAAGTCTGCCTATCTAAAACCTTCTCAATGAAAGACTTAGGGGAGGCAACTTATATTCTCGGGATTCGAGTCTACAGAGATAGATCAAAGAGAATGAGAGGTTTATCCCAGAGTCTTTACTTGGAAAAAGGTGTTGAAGAGGTTCAACATGCTTGATTCCAAGAGAGGATTGTTGCCATTTAGGCATGGTCTCCATTTATCCAAGGGTATGTCACCCAAGACACCCAAAAAAATAGAGTAAATGGCCAAAGTTCCTTATGCTTCAGCTATAGGAAGCTTAATGTACGCTATACTATGTATTAGGCCTGATATTGCCTATGTTGTTAGTATGACTAGCAGGTTTCAATCCAATCCAGGTTTGGAACACTGGATAGCAGTTAAGGCAATCTTTAAGTACTTGAGAAGAACTAAAGATTTGGTATTAACTTATGAAGGAGGTGATTTACAGATAGATGGCTTCACAAATTCTAATTTTTAATCAGATGTGGATGATAGAAAGTCTATCTTCGGGTTTGTTTGCATCTGTAATGGAGGTGTAGTGAGCTGGAAGAGTTCCAAGAAAAGTATCACTGCTGATTCCACTACAGAAACTGAGTATATAGCTGCATCAGATGCTGCTAATAAAGTTATTAGGATTAAGAAGCTCATTACTAAACTAGGAGTTGTTCCTTCCATTAAGTCCTCGATTCCTCTTTATTGTGACAACAATGGAGCCATTACTTTGGCAAAGGAGCCAAGGTCTCACCAAAAATCCAAACACATAGAAAGGCGCTTCCATATTATCAAAGAACTTGTTAGGAAGGGTGATGTGCTCTTGCATAAGGTAGCTTCAACTGACAATGTGGCTGATCCACTAACTAAAGAACTTACCCAGCTACAATTACACAGTCATCTTGAGAAGATGGGTCTTAGATATTGTAGTGAATGATGCTAGTGCAAGTGGGAGATTGTTAGTATAGATGTTCCCTAGTGCCATTTTATAATGTATAATGACATTGTAAATTATCCCTATGGCAATATAATATTCATTTAAATAAAGTGTTTGTTTATTTGAGTATTTACGCTTTAGCATTATGTTAAATAAATTTATTATCAAGAGTTGATAATATGAGTGACAAATTTATTTAATACATATGCTATAAATTATTCATAATCTATTAATTAATATTTGGGTAATATTAATTAGACTATCACCTCTGTCTATTTTCCTTGATTATTATGTTATGCTAATAGTGGGAGATAGCGAGTCTCATGCTACTTGATATGAGATATCAGAATAGACATGTGGATACTCATGTGATGGGTGGATCGAACAGTGACGTTAGATTAGTGATTGCAAGGATATTCACTTATAGTCAACGATCACAATCTAGGTCATGATGGTGCATGTAGTCCTTTGACCTGAGGTGACATGGTCATCCACATTTGAGTGGTTAAAGTTTGTTATCTCTCTTACATACTTGTGTTATTCACACATGGGAATATGGTGCGTGATGGCTCTAGTCAGTTAAATGTAGGGATGAGTGTTCTACCAAGATGGGATTCATTACCTGGAGTGAACTAGGATAGATCATATGCTACATCAGTTTATTCTTAATGAATAGAGTTCCTGGCCAGGACAAACATAACACAGTCTGAAAGAGTTTCAGTGCTAGAAAGTATTTCTAGTATTTGTTATGTTTTATTAAGAATAACTTAAGATGAGGTCATATGATAAAGCTATTAGAGTTTGATTAAACCTTGACTCTAGGCTACATTAGGATCTTCAAATGAAGAGATTTTAGTGCATGGTAATTATGTGTCACGACCCAAACCGAAGAGTCATGATCGGCACTGGGGAACGGGAATTCACATGAATCCGGAACCCGTAGCAAGCCTAAACCACAATTATCACACTTAACATACACAAATTTACCAAAGAATTAAAACTTTTCATAACGTAAGAATTCCCTATAATTAATATCATAATAAAATATTTATATAGACAGTTAGGTACACAACCTCGGTCAATAACATCATCACAAACTATAACAAGTATGTACTACTACTGTAGCTTCTAAGAGATACCACAAAATAGTAGTTCAAAATTTACATAAATCAGCCAGTGAAGAAACAGTCCGGCGAAGAGAACTACTATGAGAGGTCTGACGAGAAGGATCCTAAAAAATAATTGAGGGGGGTCGGACCTCACTAAGTGAATTATTATTATATATATACATGCAACCTAAGCATACAAACAACCAAACAGCACCATAATATTCATATATTTATATTTATATTTATTTAATTTATACACGCATTTCATGCAAATGCTCAAAAACACTATTCATATTAACACAGTAGATACAAACAAGTGGAGGATCAGAGCAAAACCCTAAGAATGTTCAGAACCTCAATACTGAACCTCACTGGCCATCAGGCCCACTTAAATCCAATAACATTTCTCTTTTCCAATTTGGTAGTGGACTGGCTCCGAGACACTAAGTCAACCGAGCTTCAGCAGTCTCGCTATAGGTAAGACTGGCTTACTACTGGTATGACTGGCCCCGAGACACTAAGTCAACCAAGTTTCAGCAGCCACACCACTCTCAACCACAAATCTCAATAAATCATTTAATCATTTCCACATCAATTATTATATCATAACCTAGCATCTAGCATATTGTTGCACAACAGTCCTAGTGTAGCCTACTATGTAGCACGTTCTACTATTGTCCTCCAAAAATAACACATCACAACAACAATTCATAAATAAAATAAATAAATCATATTAAAACGTGCATTGCATCCAATAATCACATATATATATATATATATATATATAAAGACATATATATATCAGCAATGACAATTAGCATTTAATGCAATATAACATATTAAACTGTACATTTATCAAGATATGGATGCTAATAATATTTTCTATATGCAATGCATACATATAATAATAACTCACAGGTGTGTGTTCCTCTGCAATAATTCGACTAGGCCTGACCCATAGGCCTTGGTCTCGGCGCAGCTATAAGAAAAATAATAAAATAATTAGGATTAAATCGTAACCTTATACATTCTAGATTTCTAAGAAAACTCTATCTAAGACACGACTCTACTAAAACTCAAAATTTAAAACAACCCCGATGTCACGTTTTATGAGAAATTCACCAAAAATTTGGCAGAGTCTCCTTTGTAAAACGAACATCTCTCTACTAAAAGTAGAGTCATTCATGCATAAAAATTCACTTCAAAATTCTAAAACTCAACATCTCGAGTTGGGCCTCTGAACTATAATTCATGCCTAACCAAGAACCAACATCACAAAATATATAATAAATAAACAATTTTCTCAAATAACCAAAACATATCATAAAAATATTAAAGAATTTTATTTTCCAAATAAATAATAAAATTTCAGTTCACAAATAATATTTGCTAATAAAATCCATTAATAGCATAAAATTCTCATTATGCAATTAATTTAGCACAAATTGTAAATAATTATTAAAATCATTTATCAATATCATAAAAATAATGAAATGCTCATTTAAACTTTAAAAAAATAATAAATAAGTTTATTTTTCATATATTTTTCTAAAATTATCACTAATTAACAATTAATTGGAAATAACTATAAAAATTATTTTTCATACCTTTATTAATAAAAAAATAATCTAAAACTGAATAATTAACAACAATTTCAATTAAAATCAAATAATTTTCTAAATTCCAATAATTTTCTGGAATTTACTAATAATTAGCTAAAAATAGGAAATAATTCATAAAAATTATTTTAATACTATTTATTACTCAAAAACTGTCCAAAACAGGATAATTAGCAATAATTTCTACTAAAATATAAAAATTACTAATTTATACTAATTTTTTCAAAAATTCATTTTTCACATAAACATTCAAAAATTTATAATAAAAATTCTACCCACAATTTCAATAAACTTCCTTCACGAAGTATAATCTACATAATATATATAATATTTATTAAAAATATAAAAAAATTTCAACCCGGGACACTCTGGAACAATACCTTGAACAGTAACCTTAGAAAATTCCAAAAATTTAGAAAAATAATTAAAAATCACCAATAGTAAGATCACAACCTCTAGATCAAATAATCTCAAAGCAATTATATCTAATAAAATCAAATTCAAACTCAATTTCACAAATAACTAAAAATACTTGCCAAATATTTTACAAACGTAGATCGAACGCACAGTTTGCAGCTATGGACTCCTGACGTTGAGAGGAACAAAATGGAACCAACCTCACCACCCGAAACTAGGCAAAATAGTGCCAAATCATAAAAAGGTGTACTGAATAGTGATAATTCTGCACCAATCGTATCTACTTCTTGAAAAACGGACACCATTAAAAGGAAGAGAACGTCAAGACGAGTTTATAGCTCGAATTTGAGGTTGATTGGAGGTCATTTGGAAGAAAAAGAAAAGTTTTGGGCTAAAAAGAAATTTGCCAACCCAAATGTTTCTTTCCCACTAGTCACACCCGTACCCTTACTTTAAGTATAATTGCATTCATTATGCATTTCATTTACATAAAATATATTAATTTAATTTAAGTATAAGTTAG
>CATIWM010724025.1:0-11435 GCA_949671775.1 Mallotus repandus
TAATAAAATAAATCTAAATGAACACAAGACTAAAAGAAGTTGGTATTCTGTATCTAGAACTCGTGGTTATGGTGCTAGCTTGTATTAGAGAATCGAGTTACCACCACTTTTGATTTGTCCCAGTTATTACCCTGGGTGGCAACTCCACATCTCCACGCCATGTCTTTGTGATAGTGGTTAGTGTGTTCCCTAGAGCCCTGAACTCAAATAGTGTCGCGGTTGTAATAAACTTGGGCACATGCTAAACCCCGCCGTCTACAGGCCTCATTTTAACAAAAAAAAAGGAAAATGTCATGTTTAACAGAGTAACAGTAAGTGCAAACATCCTGCAACATGTGCATTAGACATCGAACAAAGTAACATTTCCATCTAATAAAACTATTTTCGCCATCCTGTAAACTATATTACCATATTTTGATGGAACAAAATATATCATGAAATCACTTTTTAAAAGTACCTCATTAAGGAATTTTGAAAACAATAACATGCAAAATGCTTTAATGGTGAAGTTAATATGATAAGCATAAAATAATTTGACCTGATTGAAATTACATTACAATTTGTGTCGAAATTCAAAACATTAGGGAATTTGATTGATGAAATTACATTATAAGTACATATGAGAGAAAATAACAAATCTAATCAATCCAATATGCCACAAACAAATCTAATTTCACCGTCACATCTATAATCAACATAGTTTATAACATCATCATCCACCAATCCACACAATCATAAATGTCTGTGGAAAAGGCTTTCAAGACATTCATTTATTTTGGGTGTCAAACTCCCCATCAAAAATAGTTGTTGAAGTACACCAACAAGATATGCCCTACTTTCTCCAAGCTTTTTCATTCATTTCACAGCTTCAACCAATCATTTGCCTTCCTCTTCATCCTTACTATTACCGCTGCACAACAAGATGACCCCTAAAATGTACCATGATCTGAAATGTCCCGCTGTAGATGCAAACTCTAGTATGACACAGCCTATCTCTATGTCAAGGGATATGTCGAAACAAGTTTCCTATAAAAGAATATGCAATGGTATACAAAAATAATGTAATTTTTTTCAGTTACATTTTGTTATAATTAAGAACAAAATCATATGTACATACCATCCCTTCCTTGTACAATGACTCAAGATTTTTAGACTCGGCGCGATGGCATAAAAACTTAAACATTGATGCTGGAAAAACCCAACATTCACCAGGGATGTTATCCAAATTAACCTATCCGTAAACATCTAAGTGGTCTGTTGTATTACACGTGTATTTACAATTGACAGGGAAAAAATAAAGAATAACAAATAATCAGTTAGTCTGAAACATAAAAACCAAAAACAAAACAAAAACTTCACATTTAGCATATTGTTTATACCTTAATTTAAAATTTAAAAGATCTTTCATAGAATATCTTCCCACTCTTGAGATTATGTCAAAGATCAACTCTTCTGGTATATCGCTGAGGGAAGCTGCCATTATCAGTAACTCACAGGAATTTGAATTTTAGAAAAATGACTCTTTATAGAGTACAAAGTTTTATTTATATTTAAAGGAGAAATCAATCTGTAGGTAGATATTTATATGCACATTTCACCAAAGTTTAATCGACGTGACTCTTAACACATGTACATTTAATAAATGAGCAACAAATACTTGGTGAAATTATTTGACCATATAACATTCACCCTGATTGAAATATGCTATTTCACCTTGTAAGTTTATTTCTTTTTTAATTATGATTGGTGAAGCAATATTTGTAAATTGAATTTCCCAATGCTGAGAATCAATAGTTTGTAATTTTTTTAAGGAACAATATTTTGTAAATTAAATTAGCCAATGTGAGTGATTCAATATTTTGTAAATTGAATTTCCCAACGTTGGTGAATCAATATTTTGTAAATTGAATTTGCCAATGTTGGTGAATCAAAACTTTGTACATTTTTTGGAACATACTTTGTAAATTGGTTCACATTAAAATTGGTTCACTTTAATTTTAGTTGACAACTTGATAAATGATATTTTTGAGGCCTTTCAATTTTGGGGCTCGATAAAATAAGGTTGTTGAAACTCCACGCAAGATAAGTGATATTGATGATGTGTTTATCATCGATTAACATCGATATACTATTACGGATAATCATTTTGAATTATGACGTCAGATGAACATGTTTCTTTACTGACAATGTAGAAATTGATTAGACCAACATTATGTATTTTCAGCTACATGTATTAACTAGACTATAGTAATTATTATACATGACTTGTGAATCTAGCCATAGAGTAAATTAAAACAATTGGATTTAGTGGTGAATCCAATTGTCTTGTGAAATCAGTTTTAACTGAAAAAATAAGTAGACTAATTTCTTTAGTTAAAAGAAACTATAAACAGAAATATTACTAATTTCACTTAATACCAACCGTTAATTGTGCTATAAACAAATAACACTTCACGGTAACAATGGCACTCGACCCATCCACATGGCATGTGGTGCAACTTTTGATGACAATTTTTTTTTTTTTGGTAATAAATTACCCCTGACCCAAAACCTACTAATTCTTTCAACAAATTTCAACCTACATTCTCCTAACTTGTTCAAATGTTAAACAGCTTCCATAAGTGTTGTACCCTCCTCTTCATCAAAACTGTTGCCACTGCATAACAAAATAACACTAAGAATATACCATGCTCGACAATTTCCTCCTACTGCAGCCCTCTGGAGATCTATACGCCCTAACATCATGTTAGGATGTATACCGAAGCACGCTTCCTAAAAAGAAAACCAATAATTTACAGTTTCATATTAAATTAAATTTCATATTAAACTAAATTTTGAATATATTCAAGTTGCTTACCAGCCCTTCCCTATACAATGACTCTGGATTTTCATATCTCATACATCGAGCTAAAAATTGCCACATCGTTGGTGGACAAACCCACCATTTACAGGCAAGCTATCTATATTAGCCTATCTGTAAACTTTTGGTTCTTCTGTTGTGTCCTTAAAAGCCTTACAACTGAATGAACAAGAAAAATGAATTACATTAAGTAAGCAATAAGTTTCCAAAATAATCAAATCAACAATTCCCCAGGCATACCATAGTTGCAAATTCACCAAATCTCTTGCTGAATGTGCTCCAACTCTAGATATTATGTCCATCAACAAATGTTCTGGTACACCACTGATGGATGTCACCAGAGAATAAGCGATTTTGTTATTCTTAAAATCCATTTTGTAAGATTTATTTCGGAGAGAAAATATAGGAGGAGAAATAATGTTGAATTTATAATGTGCATGTTATCTAGGATAATTATCATCCTAAACATGAAGTTGAATCGACAATTACTCTTATACGCGTCGTTTCATGTGAGAAGGTATGACATGTGTACATTGTAGGATAAATTCAAATATTGTGACATAATTGCACAAATTAAAACTTAGAGTACCAACTTAATCAACATATTTATTATCTATTGAACACTTTTTTTCAATGGAATTAATATTAATGCTACTTAGAAAACATACTAAAATAAAATCATTGAAATCATATAATTTGTATATAAATATAATTTTTCAATGGACTTATATATAAATATACTTTGTATATAATTATACAAACTAATACAATTTGTATATAATTTGTAATAGATTGTAATATTATTTGATAATCATTATAATGATGCATGAATATTCCTTATAAGTATTGTAATGCGGTTTGTTGACTCAATGTCAATGTAATGTATGAAAATAACATTAATGTACATGAAAAACAAGTAAACCTAGTAAACTTCATTATAAAATGATGCATTAATATCACAATATCGATGATGCATGAATATTTTCCTTATATTATCACTATATCAATTATGCATGAATATTCCTTATATTCACCAAAAATTATACATAAGCTATTAATTCAGGTTCTTTTTAACTGTCGATTAAGCAGTTATACATTTTTTTAGTTTACATTAATATGTTTGCATATATTTTATAACATTATGTGCCAATAAGCTTGCATTCAATTGTTAACAGCATTATGTGACACCATTCCATGTTAAACTTAATTCACCACATTGTATATTCACCATGCTCAGGGAATCATAATCCATAGTGCAATCCACTAACAATGGTACATTCACCCTAATGATATATGTCTGTAATGTACAAAGTTAATTATAATCACTTTGGTTTAGCCATTTGTGACCAGTTTCCCAAAGATCACAACTGTTTCTGACGACACTTTATTTGTTGGCAGTTTTAAATTTAAATTTTCATAAATGACCATCCACTTTGCATCGAAACTATGTCTATATAAATGGCCTTTGTAAAGCCAAAGCAACTCACTTTCACCAAGCCTTTACAAAAAAAATTAAAAGCTACCCAGTTGTGACCTTAAGTTTTTCCCTCATCAATGGCTTCCTTATATCCAAAATGGAAAACCCCTCTTGAATCTTTACAATCATTGAATGTTTAGTCCAAGCGATATAAGGACAACATGATAGAAGTTGTGAGTATATTGTATTAATAATTTTTATTTTTTTTATCATATCGTAATGAATAAATGTTACAACTCATGACTTATTATTATTTTCCTTTATATGTTAACAGAGGGTACCTGATTACTGCTTGCGATGTTTAGGCAAACCGCTTGTAGAAATGGTTATGCTTAGAGTAACATATTCCAGGCCATACCATTTATGGCAAGTCAGAGTCCGTACGAACAATGACGTTTCCTGGGACAAGAACATGCTTGCAGATGGTATTGTTGAAGTGTTCAATAACTACAACATTGACAACAATGTTCTGATGTATTTCTGGATATGTACACCATGGCTAATTGACTTTAGTGCAAATTTAATCTATACTGGAGATGACATAGATTATGGGCATCCACCTCATGGTGAAACAGAACCACCACCATCTCTAACGTTACGATTAAGAGGTTATTAGCAGTTTATTATTTCAAGTGATGACTCCAAAACTGAGAACTAATTTCTAACTTGGTTGATATTTTATTGCTTTGTGTCCACAGTATTACTTTTGTCCACAATGTTAGTTTTATGTTTGAAGTTGAAGTGTTAGTTGTATGTTTCAAGGCGGAGTAATATTATTAGTGTTAGTTCCGTATACTAGTGAAATAATATTTTTCTTAACTTCTTATTAGTGGTCCAATGAAATCTTATTTATGAAATGCCGTTAAATTTCCTGGTGACATAATTTTTTTATTGAAATCTAAATTCAATTTAATCGCCTCTGTCAATATTACTCCTTCACTTTAATAGCCCCTGTAGTATAAATTTAAATTTCACTATCAGATGATCTAATCAAGCCTATAAGGAATAGTGTGTAGTGAATAAAATTGTTACTATTAGTCGTCATATTGGTCTACACTATAATTGCATTTGAAAGGAGTCATATTAGGTGAAATTGTATTTTATTATTTTCAATTTTATGATTTTTAAGTTGAATCAATAATTTCTACCATGCACATATATTCATAAAATTGTGTTTTACTATTTTCAAGGTGAATCAATGAAGTGATAGTTAAAAGTTTACACCATTTAAGCACTATACTATTATTAAGTGTTGTTGAAATTAAATACTTACTAATGAAATCAAATTATAATTTCGAATTCATTATAAATTTTTTTCACCACTGCAGTCAAGTTTCCACTTCACAACAAAAATTGACATTCTACACATTTCAATTTCTCTAATTAAACACTCCAACCTAATTGGCTATAAACAAAAATAATTTTACGGCAACAAATGCACTCGATACAAGTCATGACTTCTCGATCATCAACCCAATACAGCCATGCAAAGTGAAAATGGTTCCTGCTATGAGGGAATTATTCTTTTTAGGTTTTAATTGCACTTCATGCCTATCCTTGGTATCAATTGAGAAAATTTCAACCTGCTTTCTTTAATATTTTTCATGTGCATCACAGCTTCAACAAGTCTTTTTCCCTCCTCTTCATCTGTAATGTTACCACTGCACAATAAATTACACCAAGAATATAAGAAGCTCTGTAATTTCCTGATGCAGAAGCCTACTAAATGTGTTGATGGCCAGACTCCATGTTGAGGGCAGTTTCTCCCAAGCACTATTTCTGTCCAGTTACAAAAAAATTAGTACAAATTATGTATAAATATTTATATTATCTACAATTACAAACTCATGCATCATAAGACACGCAATGTACGTACCACTCCTTTTCAATACAGTGCTTCTGGATTTCCAAAACTCAAACATCTTCCTATAAATCATGATAAAGATTTTAGACGAATCCACCATCCTAATACAAAGCTTTCCAAATTTTCCTTTTTGTACAGTTCTGGGTGCTTGGACACTTCATTAAATTCCTTACAACTATGAGTTGACAATATTTTAATAAGTAATTAAAAAATTATTCAAAATAAAATCAAATGTTACATATTGTGCTTACCATGATTTCTTGCTAAACAAATCTCTCACAGAATAAGATCCCACTCTAGCGATTATGTCCACCAAAACATCATAGGGTACATCTTTGATGGATGTCACCAGATTGCATGTGTTTTTCTTTCTCGGTTTATCAATACTTAGAGACATTATGAATTATAATCAAAGAAACAATATAATATGAAACAAATATAAGATGATTGAGAAGAGAAAGATTTTTTTTGAATGATAATAATGAGACATTTATAATTAGAGTTTACTTTGGAATTATCAAATTATTAATAAGATGTGGAACCGTCGTGGTGCCAGTACGCATCGTTTCATTAATATGACGTTGTACTTTAAACATGTTACCTTCAAACATAATGTAAATGTTCACATTGTTACTTTTGTCCGCAGTATTGGTTTTGTGTTTGAAGGTGAAGTATTAGTTGTGTGTTTCAAGGTGAAGTAATATTTTCTTTATTAGTGCCAGTTTTATATCCTGGTGAAATACTATTTCTCTATATTCCAACAATGCATAAATAACTTCTTATTTGGAGATTATTTTATTGAAACTTTTATCTGAAGATTATTTTCAATTAAAATAAAAGGTGAGTTAGTGGTTAAAATATCTGATCATATATTGAAGGTAAAATGAATGACATTCGTTATTTAGAAAATTGATTGGCAAAATGCCTTTAAATTCCTGTAAATTTATTTGAAAATAAGTTGAAACATCAATATGCTTACACAAATTCATATCAATTTGCTTTATGTAATGTTTTTTAATAAGTTAAATGACAAATACATCCCAATGTCAATAATGAAATTAATATTAATCTAAACAAACATCAACGATACATTCATCAACATTTTACATTCAAACAAAATGTCAATGTATTTCTTTTTAAAATAACATCAATGTCCTTAATCTAAACTAACATCAATTGAAACATGTGTTTAATAAAATGTCAAAGAAAATGTCCTTCAATGAAATTTGCATAAATGAAATGAATCTAAACTAATATCAATTGAAACATATGTTGGGCCTTAAAGTTGAAGTTAAATTGCATGTTTAATATGATTGATGAAATATACATTAACCTAAACTTAAATCAATGATAAATTCACATGTTACATTCATTAACTACTTTCCAACACATTGTTGAAATTGACATCTACTTGGTTGGCTTCCCAAACCATTTATTGAAACATGTATTTAAATCCATGTTAAATACCTTAATATTAATGTACTTGCTTGGTTTCCCCTACCATGGATTTATGTATTATTCTATCTGACTACGCCCATGTATGTGTAATCAATCTTGGTGAAGCATCTCTATGTGTATTATAAAACAACAATCCTTAGTGAAACCACTCATGCTATTTATTTCAATAAATATAACTTCAATTAAATATAAAAATTCCATTCAAATTTTTTACATGCTACACGTCTGGCCAATTTTGGCCAATATTTTGTCCGTTAGCATCGCTTTAATTGTTTAAATTTGCAAAGCTAGCTTGACTACCCATTACTTTACCACTATGGCTAAAAATTTTCCTCTGCACTGTCACATTATTCAAGTCACCACCATCACTTTGCTGCTGCAAAAAAAATTAAAAAAAAAAAAACACATTCTCCTATCATTAGTCCAATATTAAAAATATATATAATAACAAACAAATTGTGAAAATAAGTTACATGGTATGAATTCATTAGACCGGGTTATGTTGTATAGAAGCTCGTACAGCTCCCCCATGACCTCATTGAGCTCTGCCCCTCGACTACCACCTCCCCTTGTTCTCCTACCACCAACAGCAGCAATTTCTTATCTTGTTCTATATCTATTATTGGTTGGCCTTCCACGAGGAACAACGATATTTGGATTGAGAATTGGTGCACCAACATTTTGATTGCCTTCACCCGCATTCTGCTCTTCGGTATTATTATTATCTAATGGTATAGTCTAGTTCAAAATCTCATTGTAGATAGCTTCCAATCGTTCAATTAATAACACTCTTTTAGCATTTGAAAACAAAGCCAAATCAGAACATTATTAAATTACTTCTGCAATTCAATGCTTTTCTTGTACTCGTTTGTCATGTTAGGATAACCACCGGTAAAAAATATTGTTGAATGAGGACGATGTAGATCCTTTCGCCACCTTCTGCTCATATACTATTCGTTAATAGACTGAGCATCCTTAAAAGCCAGCACTGAAAATATATGGCAGTACAGTATATTAGCTTATTCAAATTTTCTATAGTTACAGCTTATGTAATTACCTTCTCTCCTAAAATCAACTGTATAAAGAAACTCTTTCACAAAAAAAAATCATTCAATAAGCATCTTTCAAGCACCTCGTATAACTCAATGGCTCCTTGATTGACTTGGTCAACATTTCTCACATTACAATATAGCATCCTTTTAACTTGTTCCTGTACTTTTTCAAACATACTATTGGTGAAGGCAAGCTGAAATTATTTTTCCCATTTGAACTGTGAGAAACAAAAAAATTTTCTATTTCTAGAATTAAAATCGGTAGTAAATTCCTTCTCAACCTTATCGATTAATGTTATCTTATATTGGTCAACAAACTGTTTCAATGTACTCCTTGAGTCGACAAAACTATCAAAATATGCATGCATGTTTTCACTCCTTTGAGTAGATGCCATTTCAGCCCAAAATCTATGATTTAAATATACTGGAACCTAGCTCTCCTTCTCACTATGCAACTTCACCAGCCATGCATTTCTAATAAGATTGTACTTAGTTGTGAAGTCTCTTCAATTATTCTCAAACATCTGAATACTTAGGTTGTCATACACCAAACCTTTAAATTCCTTATAGCATTCACCAAATTCGTTAACATATTTAAACTTTTCTGTTGTCTTGCACATTATATGCCATATATAGAAACGACGAATGGTATTTGGCATAGTTTTTCTTACAGCTGACTTAATGCTCTCACACTGATCGATAATAATTGCATGAGGATGAATGTCGCCCATTGCAGCGAGCCACGAAGAGAACAACCATTTAAATGTTTCCACAGTATTATTTGCTACTAAAGCACATCCCAACAAAATCGACTGACCATGATTGTTCACACCAACGAAAGTGGCAAGAGGCATCTTGTATTTGTTCACAAGGTAAGCTGTGCGAAAGATATAACATCATTGAACTCCTAATAAGCTGCTTTTTCTCTAGGATGAATCAACATCACATTTCTCAAATAGCTATCGTCACCAACATCAATCAAATAAAAAAAATTCTCCATCTCTCTGCTGCATTTTTATAAAAAGTTTTTTGATATCTTCTGCATCTCCTTCACCAAGCCTTAACCTTTTATCCTTATCTATGAAATTCCTCATGTCCCTTTGCGAGCATCCTACATTTTATGGACCACCAGCCTGCACCATTACCACTCTAATGCTTTTATAAGGCCTAAGTCCTGCAAGGTCATTAGGGACCAATGTTCTTCAAAGTGTTGGAATCAAACTCCTATGGCCACTCATTAACCTACTCATTAAAGGATCCAGCTCATAGTTGTGATCATGTTTTATTGAACTAACAACCCACATTCCATTTCTCAGCACTGCATTCAAATGAGCTAGGCAACATAATCTCTTTGATTTTATTCTTTCTTCTGACTTCCTCCCTTTTTCATAGCTAATGGTTTGATATCTTCTTACACCATCTCTACCCTTGTGAGCATATCTTTTAGCAACAGAAAATCCTTTCAGCCTAGCATGTTCTTGATAAGCTTCTAACAGTTTATCGATAGTTGGAAAAGACATACCCGGTGTAGGACCATACTCTGCAATACGTTCATTTAAATTTATATTCTCATTATTTTGATAATGTAATTCAGCAATTTCATCTACACTGCCATTGTCATCATCCACCATCGGTCTGTGAATAGAATTTTTTTTTGGTTCAACAGAGTTTTCTTCTGGTTCAACAAAGTTTTCTTTTGGTTCAATAGCATTTTCTTCTCGTTCAACAGAGTCTTCTTCTCCATTGAGTGAATAATCGTAAATGTCAAATTCAAAAATCTGTTTGACCGTTTCTTTGTGGTCCATTTCTTTGAACAATATTCATGAATGACAATGGAACAGTCATTTTGATTCATTTTGTTGTTATGTTTCCTACCCAATTCAACAACATTTAATTGTATGTCTTGATTATGGTGCTTGTATTTTGAAAATACAAATGAACTTAGCACGCCTAACAGCAGCAATTAACAAGGAACAAAAAATGTATTAATCTTTTGATGAACTATTAATTATGCAATTAATAGTTCTATCCGGATAGATTATATCTGTTCATCTTTAGCCTATATTAAATTCAGTAACATGGGCATTTGGTCCAATTATCAATTAATATATGTAAGGACAGTTGTGATAGTCCGAAATGCCATTTGATATCTCATTTGCATGTGAGACAAAAAAAAAATTAATCAAAGAAAATTCCCATTTCCAAGAAGATAGTAATCAAGCATGAATATCCTAGATGCAGAATGGTGGAGAGATCCATTACCATGTGGTGAGCTCCATTAACAAGTGGATTTTTAAGAAGTAAAAAATTTAAATTTAAATTAAATATTAATAAGCTAATAGTACACCCGCACAGTACGTCTAGTAATTATATTTAGCATTAAATATATTATATTTTAAATTTATAAATTATATTTTCAATTGATATAAAATTTATATTTTCACTTATTATTTTTATTTCACAATTTGATAATCAAACATTATTCATGGAATAAAAAGTCATATAAAAAATTATCCATAAAAATCATAAATTACTTATAGAATCTAAACTAAAACTACTGCAACTACTATATCAATATTAATCTAAACTTAAACTATTGCAACTACTATATCAATATATATATTTATATTCTTTTAATAAATTTATCCACTAATAATATATTTTGATATTTATTAAATAATGTTAAACATTAATAAATTAATTTAATGTTAATTTTAATATTTA
>CATIWM010724029.1:0-12211 GCA_949671775.1 Mallotus repandus
GGGAAGAGAGAAAGAAAAGAGCTTAAGTAAAAGGGTGGAGGGACTGGGTTGGAGAGGGGAGAAACTAAGGAGAGAAGAGAGAATACAAAAAAAAGAGAACACAAAAAAGAAAAAAACATAATTTGAGAAAGGAAAAGGAGGTTGAAAAGAAGAGTTTGATAAAAAAAGAGTTCATTTTTTTTAAAGAAAGAGGAGGCTCTCTTACATTCAAAGCACAAAAACATACAAACTAAGCTCTAAGGGCTCAGTTAGGAGCATCAAACCTGGTTCATTTAGTAAGAGTTGCTATTTTTAAGCTTTCTAAGTTCTTGTTCCCATAAAGATTCAATTTCTTGGCTTTGATTCCATGTTTTTGGGTTTTTGATATGTTAAATGTCATATGAGAGCATGATTATGTGAAATATTGATGTTTTAGGAGTATATTTACATATAGTTTGCATGAAATTTGATTTACTTAGAATTCAAGTAACATGTAAATCATAGTGTTCTTAGCCAAGAAGAGATGTCACCCTTTTCGAGGAGGTGATTG
Source organism: Mallotus repandus (assembly GCA_949671775.1). Classification (NCBI taxonomy): domain Eukaryota; kingdom Viridiplantae; phylum Streptophyta; class Magnoliopsida; order Malpighiales; family Euphorbiaceae; genus Mallotus; species Mallotus repandus. The sequence goes on from CATIWM010724029.1 coordinate 530, forward strand.
CCCCCTGAACAGGGATCCAAGAGGCGACGTCTCTTCCCATGAGATGGACGCCCCTTGACTAGAGTCCATCATGATTCTGATTCATCCTTAGTATCCTTTCGGTATATTTTTGGTATCTGATACAAATATACTGCCTAACATCTTTGTTATTGCATGCGATTGTTATACCTTTATATATGTTTGAGTAATTAATCCCTGTCTGAATGAATACTCATGTCTATTTTATGCAAGTTTAATGCAAATTTCTTTTACAAATGAAAATTTGTTTATTATAAAATAAAACTAACTTTTGTTTGTTGTAGGTTTCTTAGTGGTTTTTAATCTCTAAATAGTTAGTGTATTAATTAGTTCTTGAGAGGCTTTATTTGTATTCAGTATCATTGTAATTGAATAAGTTAGTCTTGAATGGATGTTTGTAATATTTGTTCTTATTTGTAACAAGTGCAAGGTAATAAAGCATGTAAAATGACTAATGTGCAAACTTGGATTAAATTGTAAAATTGGAAGCATTTGTAATCCACCCAATAATAAGGAAATAATCAAATAATCAAAGGTAATAAAATACAAAACACCCACAAAGGCCAACCGCAAGGTTGGGTTGACATTCAAAAGCCCATACCTAGTTTCCAAACCCGATCTCTGATGATGGCATTTGGGTACCTCCGTGGAATCTAGTTGCTGTAATGTGTGTCCCGATTTTCATCTAGGTGGTGACTCCATCTCCAATATGGGCCCTAATCCCATCTTGTATTTCCTAGCAGGCCCTGAGCTTGCACAGTGTTATGGTCATCAACACTTAGGCGTGTGCTAAACCCCGCCACCTACAGTGGCGACTCCAATGGGGATAGAGAAACTGATTCTTGTGTTCTGTAATTTATCATCCTTAATTATTTCCTTATTTCCTTTGCATTTTACTGCATTCACTACACATTTCTCATAATGAGCACACAAGTCCCAAATAACTCGACAATAATCTTTGCTTCGTTACCTGTGTTTCAGTCAAACCTGGTGGGGGAATGTTCGATTATTGTCACTCACGGCATGTACTATCCACGTCTCATGGACCCTTGAGTGGGGAGACGCAAATGGATGTATATAGCTATGGGAGCCGTAGTTTGTTACCCTTGACTCAGCTCATGTAATGACCTAGTAACTTTAACTAAGATTTTTCCCAAATGTGTGTGATTTATGCCATTTAGTGATCCTTGTAATAAAGGCCAAGTCATTTACAAATGGACTATGCCAGAGTTGGGCCTTTCATGCCCACTATGGCCCACTAAGATGAACTTTGGTTTTATTTATAGGAATTACTACTTGTTTACCTCGTCTTGAGAGATTTGTTACGTTCGTCAGTTTTGGTGTCCCCTGTTGATAATCAAAACTAGGCCAACAATCCTAGGAAAAGGAACTCGCCATGGAATATGCGTGTGGGAGAAATAAAGGTGGAGATATTGCTTGAAAAGCTTTATCTTGTTACGTGTTATATGTGAATAAGTGATTGTTTTCCTTCTAAAATAATTAAGTAAACATACATATCATGCATACAAGCCATGCATGTTTCAAATTTATGGTGATTGCAGATATAGATTCAAACCAATCATCTGCTTAGACTCGCTCCGACACCGGTCATTAAGTTAGGATGTCGAAAGAAACAGCATCACCAAGTTTTGATTCAGAACAGTTTAAGGCAGAAATGGCCAAAAAAACCAAAGCTATTATAAGAAAGATAATGGTAGAAATGAGAAGAGAGGATAGACGAGAACCACCACCACCTCAACCTCGCCCATTTGATCTTGATGCTGAAAATTCAGGGAGGCAAGAAATAGAAGATAACCAGGAAACTCTATTAGCTGAGCTAATAGTCCAACCAAGAGTGGATGCTCCAGAGCCAATAGTCCAACCATTTCCTAATGCTGACCCAAAACTGTATTGCGAGTACCACCAGAACATTAGACATGACACCGGCGACTGTACTCATTTGAAACACAAGATCCAAGATCTGATTGACTCAAGCAAAATCACTGATCCTGAAAATAGAAAACCAAACACCAAAAATAACCCCTTACCCAATTACAGAAACATGCCAGCACCAAATCAATCCATACTCATGATAAGCATCGGTTTGACTGAAGAACAAGTCTTGAACTCCTTTATTGATACCACACCTACACCACCAAAACCTGAACCAAAATGCCTGAATTTGAGAAAACAACCTGTTAAGGTCAATGTGAGCATCCTAGACATATGAAGCTTTGACAATGAAGAGGGGGGAGCTCTCGATTTGTGGGAGAATAAGAAAAGAAAACAACTCTCACCAGTTGAAAAGCCTGAGAAAGACAAGGGAGAAATGAAACCTACTGAGTCTGAAGAAAAGCAAATAGACTTAAAAAAATAAAAAAAAGTGGAAGAAGAATTAGAAAAGGCGGAGGAAGGAGCCGAAGAAGCTGCTGAAGCCAAAATAGATGAAATAACTTTTGCTAGTGTTTGGGAGTTACTCATGAACTCCAAAGCTGAAAGGGAGGCACTAATTCTAGCTTTGGACAATAAAAGGATTCCATCAAACCACACTCCCGAACAGATGGTTTGTTCATTGACAGAAAGCCCCCTGGAGTAGTAATATTTACAGATGAAGATTGGCTATTAGAGGGGAGGGATCACTACAAGGCCTTATTTATTAAGGAAAAAGTCAAAGGAAAATTAACTTGCTGCATAATGGTGGATAACAGGGTTCGCCATCAATGTGTGTCCCTTAAAGTTTATGTCAAAGCTGGGATTAACTGAAGCTAATCTCAACCCATCCGAGGTGGTTATTAAGGCCTACGATGATACGAAAAGGCTTATGGTTGGAACCTTTAGGTCAATTTACATGTGCTTGACATCCCTGTCATGTTTGCTATTCTCTTAGGGAGGTTATAGTTTCATCCTCTGGGAGGAGTCCCTTTGACTATTCACCAAAAAATCAAGTTTCCACTTGAAGGGAAGGTTGTAACTATTTCAGCAGAAACTGAAGGCGCCGTTGCTGCTCTCAAATTGGCTCCCAATAAGATCTTAGTCAGTCCAAGTTTTGAGGTTCGTATGATCTACAAAGATTAGTTGAACCCAAAAATAGTCAATATAATGAAGAGCATGAATTTTATGCCTGGATTGGGACTGGGGAAGGATAAAAAAGTTCCATCAAGTTTTGTTGACCCAAAGGTCCCTGTTTTGAAGCATGGGTTAGGTTATCAAGGGACTGGAAAGTCCAAGACTAAGGCTGAACAGAAGAAGGGACTATAGGAGACTTTTGAGGGACAAGGTGCCAATTATCCATACTAAGGAGCCCTTGAGCCATTAATGATTGTTGAGATAGTGGTCCCCAGTTTCAAAATTTTTGCTGAACAGGTGAGCGGGACTAGTAAAGTTACTATGGAGGAGCCAGTGGTGGAAGAATTTGTGTTGTCTTCGGAACACGAGAAGGATATCCCTGCAGATGAATTAAAGGATGCTGTTGACCAAGAAAAGGAACGTGACTTTGAATCCTATGTGTTGGATTCCGTCATGGATGTTTTCTATGATGATATTGATATTTCTCTTTATAACCTATTTGAACCTGACAATCTTTTCTTTTCTAAAATTAATGTAATAGAATCTAGCTTTGCTTATTTGTTTGATGTACTTCCTAATGGTTATACTATTTGTGATGATCATTTCATGCATATATTAGACATTAATTCGGTGCAAACCAAATCATTTAATTTGGGCACATGCGACAATCCTAAAAATATACTTCTTGCTTCTGACTTAACTCCTGAGGAGTGAGAAAAAATTAAAGAAATATTAAAAAGAAGACAAAAAGCATTCTCTTAGAATTATGAGGATATGCGTGGGATTGATAGAGAGATTGCAGAGCATAGAATCCCCACGTATTCTCACGTCACACCGGTAAATCAAAAGAAGAGAAGACTAAGTCTGGAATGGGCTCTCTTGATCAAGAAAGAGGTCGAAAAGCAGCTAAAAGTGAAATTTTTAGAGGTGGTCGACGATACCTAGTGGTAGGCTAATATTGTCCCAGTACAAAAGAAAGACGGAAGGTTAAGAATGTATGTAAACCATAGGGATCTGAACAAAGCCTGCCCAAAAGACGATTTTCCTTTACCGCATATTGACACCTTGGTTGATAAGACAGCTTCCAACGCTATGTACTCTTTCATGGACAATTTTTTAGGATACAACCAGATCATGATGGCAGTAATAGACAAGTTAAAGACTTTATTCACCACTGATTGGGGAATCTATTGTTATTTGGTCATGCCATTTGGATTGAAGAATGCAGGAGCTACCTACCAGAGGATGGCTACCACTCTACTTCATGACATGATCCACAAGGAAATTGAAGTATATGTGGATGAAATGAAGGTGAAATCTCCAACCTGAGAATGGTACTTTGCGGCTTTTGACAATTTTTTGGCCAGAGTGGAAAAATATAACTTTAGGCTTAACCCGAAGAAGTGTGTTTTCGGGGTAACCTTTGGGAAATTATTAAGGGCATATTGTCCGTCAAAAAGGGATTGAAGTGGATCCGAATAAGGTTAAAGCGATTTGAGAGATGCTTACACTGAGGATCGAGAAAGAGGTTTGAGGGTTCATCGGACGACTGCAATACATCAGTAGATTCATAGCCAAGCTAACTACTATCTACGAACCCATCTTAAAGCTCTTGAAAAAGAATCAACCAGTTGTCTGGGATGATAAGTGTCAGCAGAGTTTCAAAACTATCAAGGATTATTTAATGAATCCTCTAATTTTGCAGCCACCGAGACCGGGTGAAGTGTTGATTCTCTACCTTACCATCGAGAAAGAGGCAATAGGCGCAATGGTAGCTCAAGAGGATGATGGAAAGGTTAAGCATGCGGTTTGTTAGCTAAGCAAGAAGCTTCTACCGCATGAGTCTAATTACAATCTCGTAGAGAAAAAATGTCTAGTAGTGATTTAGATGACCAAGAAGCTTCGACATTGCTTCTAATTCTAAAGGGTTCAAGCGATTTCAAAGCATGATCCACTATGTCTCTAGCAAACTCCATCGCTAACTGGAAAGTTTGCCAGATGGTTAGTTTTGCTCATAGAATTCAACATAGAATATGTGGCAAAGAAAGTAGTGAAAGGAAGGGGAGAGGCAGATTTCTTAGCTCAGAATCTAATGGATGATAGACAAGAATGGGAATTAGAGTTTCCAAATGAACACCTAGGGGCAATCAAAATCCAGACATGGAAAATGTACTTTGATGGTGTCGTCAATAGTAAGGGAGCAAGTATATATGTAATTATAATCTCACCAGAAAGAGAAATGATCCCAATGGTGGAAAAATTAGAATTTAAGGTCACCAACAATCAAGTAGAGTATGAGGCCTGCATTTATGGTTTGGAAGCTCTCCGAAACATGGGCACAAATGAGATTATGGTATATGGAGACTCAATATTAGTGGTAAAGCAAATCTCCAAACAATGGAAAGTCAAAGAAGACAAGCTAAAATTATATTGGGATTATGCAATTACTATTTTGCTATCCTTTACTCAGTGCAAATTTGTACATTTGCCTTGAGAAGAAAATCAGATGGCAGACGCCTTAGCCACCTTGGCTTCAACATGGGAAGGGGAGAGGCAAATAATAGTCAAACCTCTTATTTTTGGAAAATCCTGAACTCCTTGTCATTAAGAGATCAAGATAATGTCGATTGACCCTACAGAGAAACCCTGGTTTATGGATTTACAGCAGCATCTGAAAATGGGGTGATTCCCTAATGATGCTGACAAAAAAGAAATGATGTCCCTGAGAAAGCTATCCTGGCAGTTCATCAGCTATAACGGGATGTTAAACAAGAGAATGCTTATAGGAGTACACCTCAGATGTGTTGATAGGACTGAGGCTCAAAAGATTATGAAAGTAGTTCACGAAGGTGTATGCGGACCGCACATGAACTGGACAATCTTAGCGAAGAAAATAACTCATCAAGGTTATTTTTGGCTAACCATTGAAGCAAATTATGTGAAATATGTAAAAAAAATGCCATAACTGTCAAGTATATGGTGATGTAAGGCATTTGCCTTCTATGGAACTTCAAGGGTTGACTTCTCTGTGGCTGTTTGCAGCTTGGGGAATCGATATCATTGAAGAAGTGAGGCCAAAAGTGTCCAATAGACATTGGTACATTATGGTAGCAATCAATTATTTTTCTAAATAGGTCGAAGCAGAATCATTCACCATAGTTGGATAAAAACAGATGGCAAGATTTATAGAAAAGAATATAATTTACCAATAGGGGTTGCCACATCACATTGTCTCTGACAATGGTGTTCAATTTAGAGCCGAGACAACTACTTTATTGGAGGAATACAAAATTAAACATCATAAGTCTTCTCTATATTGACCACAAGCTAATGGGGTTGTAGAAGTTGCGAACAAGAATGTGAAGAGGATCTTGACAAAGACACTGGAGAATTATAAAGATTGGACCTATTACCTATAATTCGCACTGTGGGGATATAAAACCATCTCACTAGGACTTTGATCGGAGCTACTCTATATTCTCTGGTACATGGATGTGAAGCGATATTGCCAGTGGAGGTGAAAATCCAGTCGCTAAGGGTTCTTTTAGAGTCTAAAATCCTTGAGTATCAATGGGTGGAGAGTCAGCTCGCACAACTAACATTACTAGATGAGAAAAGAATGAAGCCCATGTATCATTCACAACTATATTAGAAAAGAATTGCTTGGGCTTACAACAAAAAGATTAAGCCAGGGAAGGTTAAAGAGGGTGACTTGGTCTTAAAGCTGACTAGGCCGATTATGACAGATCCATGGGGAAAGTTTAAGCCAAATTGGGAAGGTCCATATTTGATTAAGAAACTATTCTCCAAGGGCGCTGCTATCATATCCGATTTAGAAGGGAATGAGTTCAGAGAGCCCACTAACCTAGATAAGTTGAAGAAATATTTTATGTGAAGTCTCGTTAGGGAGAAAACCTCAAAAGAGGATGCATAGGCAAAAGTTAGAGACTTGAAAAAATTAAAAAGTCCTGTTGGATTGAAAACCTCAAAAGAGGTAGTTCAGGCAAAAATTAAAGGCCTAGAAAAGGAGAGAGAAGGGAAAAATAGTTAGTTGGAAAATTTGCAATGGCAAACCAACTGATGATAAGAGATATGTAAGAAGAAAAAATGTATAGTCGCTTTGTGCTCAGATTAAATGGAATGGATTACCTTCATTATTGTTGAACGTTGCATTAAATGCTTATTACACATTGTTTAACTAAAAAGGAAATTCCATTTAATAAAAAAGCGATAAGGATTAAATTACATTGTCTTCTTCTCTTTTGAACCCCCTGGGCACTCGATGCCTGTAACACCCTTGTTCTTCTGTTAATAACAAATTCATCCATTTCTATTTATTACAACTGAACCCATGCCTTATATTGGTAGTCAGTGGATTGATCTCCATTAAAATCGATATATCTCTGAATGGTCCTTCGAGGCCAGCTTACAACCAAGTTATCTAGAAAATTCTGAGTGGGAACCCTTGACTCAAACTCATGCACCAGCTCAAGAATTGATTGTTTCTGTCCGTACTTCCTGTAAAGCTGAGCTAGATTGTAGAAAGTAGCAAAATGGAGGCCAGTTACAAGAACACAGTAAGTGTAAGACCGGATGGTCACATGCTATAACCTCCACCATGGGGACATCCACTGGATCAGAGTATCAAGGAAAATGGATAACCAACCCTGAACATCTGCAGGAATAGGATGGAGTCTTCAAGTATGACAATGTTTTGCTTTGTAATGTGTGTTATCTCTAGGAGGTTTGAGTAACTTCAACTTTTCTTGAAACCATGCATGTGTAGATTTTAAATACATAAAGTAAAGAATTATAAAAGAAAGGAGCAGTAAATGGAGAATGGAAAGAAAACAAACCTCGAATAATAAAGGGCTCCCTGTGAAGCACCTAATCTCAGCAAAGTTGTCCAGCCCAATGATTGTTTTAGCTAGTATGAGAGGAAGAGGGTTCAAGCTTGCTTCCACTTGATTTAGAATGTGTAGAATCTTAGAATTGCTATTACCAAAAATGGAAAAAAGCAGAAATTGAGCATACATACAAAAGGCCAACATCCGAGGCCAATATACTTCCTTGTTATCTACTGCCACTATCACTTCTAGAAGAGAGTCTATAAGAATCTTAGTGATAAAGATGTGGAAAAGTGAAGATTGAGGTGAAAAGTTGAACATTCTGGATATTTGATACCACATAGAATGCAAATCTAGGGTATTGAGTAAAGGAACTGTGATTTAACAAGCAGAATTTAGTTAAGAGCCTAAAATGCCTTAAACTCCTCTGGCAAGGGGCATAGCTCCACAGTGTTGAACCTGAAGACATGTTTCTGGGGGTCCCAAAATTGAGTAAGAACATAAAGTAATGAGAAATTGATCTTCCTAACATGCAAAGATCAGAAGACAGATAGATGAAATGGCTCTAATTTAGACCATGATTCGCCATCCAAGCTTTTCAAAATTGCCTGTAGCTATTTTAAGCTTCTCTTGATAATTTTGGGAGGTTTAGAGTGTGTTTCAGAGGAAGAAAGGAGAGAAAATGGCAAAACTAGAATTTGGAATTTTTAGAAGAAACTAGGGATTTTAAAGCTTCTGCAGAACCATTGAAGAGGTGATCGCCTCTTGTAGGAGGCGACGTCTCATTACAAAGAGGCGATCACCTCTTGAGCAGACATCGAAGAGGTGACGCCCCTTTCTAAGAAACAATCGCCTCTCCACTAGAGAACATGGGGAATTTTTATGGAAAGCCGCATAGTTTCAATTGCAAATGTGGGATTTCAGCTGTATAACAATTTATACAATTAAGAAACATCAAATTTTTCTGAAATTGAGATTTAGTGAATTAATTTTGAAATATTTTATTTGAGCAAATAAAAAAGGAAAAAGGAATTCCTAAAATTTAGAATTAATAGATGTATTGTTCTTAACAACTAAAAAGGGGCTCCTAGCCTATTGGGCATCTGAATCTGTGCCCTCAGAATCCTCGCCCTCCGCAGCATCACCTCGCTCCTTGACGTCCTCATCATTATCCTCATCGATATGATGCTTGGGGGCGATAATTCTCGCCCAGCTCGCCTCATCCTGATCCTATTCAATCAAACACAAGGTGAGTAAATCAAGCAAGCATGCATAGATGTAAGAGTAGGAAGAATATTTACCCTCCATTGTTGCATAATGCCCAACAGGTAATCCCCCTGGGCCTCAATCAATTGATACATGTACTGTCCTTGCTCCAAAGGAATATGCATATTTGATAAGCTAATTGATACTAACAAAAGTATTGAAAATTATTGAGAAAATAGGACTAAAGAAGAAATTTACATGAGTGGCACCAGTTGGGATGCAAGCAGGTGTTAGATCCCCATCCAGAGCCAGAAACTGGCGCGATAGCTCTCCTAGAGGGACCCAACATTGGACCAAAGAATCCAGAGTGTGCACGAGACTGCCGATCACTATGTCAGAAACAGATACAATGGGAGGTCTATGCTGCTATGCTCCAGTCAAGGTGCCCTCTCCACCCTGATCTGGGTGAGGTCTCTTCTGTAGTCTCTCCCGGGTTGGAGCTCCAGCACGCAATACAGGTCCAATAGCCACAACCTAAAATCAAAGAATCACATTAAAATATGATGATTTGAGAAATATGATCAAAGAATCAAACACATACCTGAGAGGTAGAGCCGACGTCCAGGGGGACTCGCTATAGGAGATGGGTCCGAACAAAATCTAGATACTGGCTCTTCACTTGTACAGTGTGATTGATAGTCGACTCTCCAGTGACAGCCCAATCAAGCTCCTCACCTTGCATCTCGTGTGTCCAGAAAAGGTGCCTGGGAGGAGACTTAGGAATGCGTCGTGCTCAAGGCCCGCCGTTCCAATTGTACACTCTCTCGCTGAGATACCACACTCGACAACTAGGGCCCTAAAGCAAAACTCTCTGTAAGGATAGTGGCCTAGAGCGGACCATCTCGGGATTCCATCGGTTCTATAGTCCCTATAGATCACTCCGTATCTGCAAAAAAAAAAAGGAAAAAGTAACATATAAGTAAATAGAAAAAAATTAAAATACTAAAAAGAATTTTTTTTTTAGGTACTGCTTCCGAAGTCGGGGAGTTCAGGCACTCCCGATGAATGTGCACTCGAGCTAGGTGCCTTTTCAGTACACCACTGGCAGTCCACTCCTTATGGCTAGGAGATGATTCGCTACACGGGATATCTTGGCAATCAGCTCCAACTCCAATCCCTAAACTTGCAAAGGAGAATTGTTAGTGAATGGTGATAAGATTTGTAAAATAAATCAGAAAGGGAAAGGAAATACCATAGTAGTAGGCCAGAAGCAGCAGAACCTCCTCACTTAACGCACTACCTCATCCATGCTCTTGTAGAGGTATACTAGAGCACAGCTGCCCCAGTCATAGGTGGCCAATAAATCCAAGTCCCAGAGCGGCATAAAGGACATCACGTCCAGGGAACTAGCCGTGTTAGCAAAGAGTGTAATGCCGAGGAGGTAAATCAAGAAAGCCCACACCACCTGGTCGATCTCCTAAGGGCTGCTCATCGTTGCGGCTCTCTCCTTAATGTAGAAGCTCCAGATATAATCTAGCTTAATTGTGTGAGTCCCCTTCATGTCAAGAATCACACTGAGCAGATGCTCAATGTAGGCAACTATCTCCGGACTCATCCGATGCAGGCTCATATCAAAGGGAATGTGGTCCCTGACACAAATAACCTCGGTGATAGTAGTGAAAGAAACTGGGTCCAGAGTCAACTCTCCGAATGGAAGATGGAAGGTGTGAGTCGTGTCTAGCCACCTTTCCATCAGAGATTGAAGAGGCTGATAGTCCATCTTCCCCTGCTCCTTTGGCAGAGAAAGAACAAAATCCTCAAACCCAGTGTCCTGGATCTTATCCTGCTGGTCGTTTGTGAGCTCATTGTAGAAGACTCAAGCTTTATGGAAGTTCTCGGCACCCTTGAGTGTGTGCGCGTCATGCTGCAAGAAAAAAAACTAGGGAGTAGAATCAGCATTATATTGTTTAAATATTTTTGAGTGTTAATGATAAGTCAAAAATTGAAAAATGAAAGTAGGAAAAGACCCCTTCTGGTCAAGAGGCGATGCCTCTCCACACAAGAGACAACGCCTCTTGGCCAAGAGATGACGCGTCCTTTTGATAAAGGATATGATCACTTCTTCGCCAAGAGATGTCGCCTCCTTGAAGAGGTGACACCTCTTCAGTGCGAAGAATGGCGTGTTCTTCGTAAATCTTCATCAAAATTCATATATATTCACCTAATTTGATCCTATTTCTGATTCTAATTGATTGGATAAACATAAATGTGCTCTAACCCAGCATAATTTATAGGAAAAAATGAGGAGTTTTGAATACTTACCTCTCCTAAAGCCATACAACAAATGTGATTCTTCAAATTTGCTAAAATGGGGACTGTGTCACCCTTTGTGAATCCATGACTACATGAAGGATTGAGGATAGGAGAAATAGGATCCCAAGAAGGTAGAGGCGGTGTTCTCTCTTCAGCCATGCTTGAGAATTAGAAAATGTAGAGAAGAAGGAAAAGAAAGAGAAAGAAACAAAAAGAAAAGAGAAAGGAAGAA
>CATIWM010724042.1:0-11953 GCA_949671775.1 Mallotus repandus
TTTTGTGCTGGTTTTGGGTTTTTTTGGTATTTGCTTAGTTGGGTTTCTGAACTTTGTTTTGGGGCTGGTTATTTTTCTTTGTTTTGTTTTTTTTTTTAATTTTTTTGCTCCTTCTTTGCTTATATGAATTATATGCAAATGATTATAATGACCTTGATTAAGTGGTTAAATTCTACCTTAGGTAGAATTTTTTACCCTAGTTTTTATGGCCATAGAAGCTAAATTTGGAAAGGTGAAGAACATTATTTTTGTAGGTTTATATGTCATCTAAAATATTATTGTCATACATCAAATTTTAACTATCCTCAAAAAGGTCCAATGATGAAAATATCCCTCTAAATATGACAAGTGTCTATTTATTTGTACTACCTCTAAAGCGTACCGTGAGTCTAAAAAGCCCAAATCGAGCAAAATCGGCTACCGAATCATTAAGTCATACCCCCGATTTTATGAACTATGAATTATCAGAATGATAAGTAGCTCATTTTGAGCAACAGACACTCAAAACGTGTAACTCGTTAGACCGGTGTTCATCTCATAAGACCAGAGTTCAACTTCGTGAAAATCAAAAGTCGATTTTGATAAAATAGACATTGGAAACACGTCTAAAAGCCCTAAAAACTTCTAGAAGTGACCCCAGAATAGTGTGCGTAATCCCAAGAAGTAGCGAGTGACAAAATTTATAGAGCGTGACCATACCTGAAGACATTTTGCTCATGTGTGAAAATGGAAGTTGATTTTGACAGAACAGACATCGGAAACACGAGCAAGAGGTCTAAAAACCCTAAAAAGCATCCTAGAATAGCGCGATCGGAGCCTGTGAAGGCCGCGTGACACACACAAGAGATCGTGATCATGGGAGCTCAAGACAACACACATGATCATGTGCAAGGACGTGTGATCACATGCGCAAGCCCATGATCACGCGCAATAAACATGATCATGTGCTTCGGTATGTGTGCACATGTGCAAAATGTGCACACACGCATCTTGGGATGTGTGATCACATATTTTTAAGCACTTTTCCCTATAAATAGGGGTCTCTACCTCCCATTTTAGGTGGAGAGCCAAAAGAAAGTAGACGCACACATAAAAAAACTGTCGAATTGAAGACTCAGGAGTCCTAATTTACACACTTTTGGCTCACCTACTACATTTTCGTAGGATTTTTTAGACCGCTTTTGAACCAAACCCACCCTCATCTTTGTCAAAGCACACTTCAAAGGTATACAAATTTACATTACACACGTCATTTTCAACCTCTCAATGAAGGCAGCTTAAGAATCCTACAAAGCTAAGGCTTCAAAAATACCAAACAAGCTCAGTCGAGTCTGAGGATCAAATAATCATTTTTGCATGTTTACTTTATTGTCTTGCATTTTATTTTATTGCTGCTAGCAGTTGAGAAATTGTTATGATTGTGTGATGAGACTAGCAATTTTCATGCTGATTGAATAATCTTTGCTTTGTTTTGCTAGTAATAAATCATCATTTACATTAATATGCATTCAATAAACACGAAAGCTCCTTATATAAGCTAAAGCTTCGATATTGCGGTCTAATGATGCAATCATCATTATTCATTATTTATCTTATCATTTATAAATGCTTTATAATAATTCCTGCAAGAGCATAAACTACGTGCATCTATTTAATCATTCATGATGCATCAATCATCTTTGTTGTGCTATCCGAATGGATGAATAAATGGAATTGCACATAGTTGTGTTAACCTCTGTCTTGCAGGTATTTGGTAGATTTACATTTTTGCAACCTTCTTTTCCTTTTTCAAATGTATTTACTAGGAAATCCTTGTAAATAATTATGCTGAATTTCTCATACTTTCCATTATTATCAATGTGCTAGTGTGAATGTGTATATATCAACTGTCATTACCAAAACTAGGGTATCGCAGTAGCCATATATTGAGTATCATAATGAGAAATAGTTAAAAAGTATATGAGATCTCTTGGGCTTAGAATCTCTGCTAGGGACGTTAGTAGTTGAGTGACCTGATGTCGTCCCTTTCATCTTTTCTTGGTTTTCTAAAAACTAGGTGGCAACTCCAAACATAAAGTGTCTCGCATCCCCTCGAGACAAATCATTTTTCCCTGTCTTAAAAACGAAACGGATGTCCCATCTAGTAAAGTTGCCATGTCCCTCAAAATCAAAAAAATGTCCCAACCTCCAAACAAAAGTTTGCTTACAGTGGCGACTCCACTGGGGACTCTAGTTAGAGAGATCAATTCAAAAATGACTATTTCTCTTTACACTATACTCAATCATATGGAGCCCTTCACTATTGCATTTGCACTACACAATCACACGTGCACTCTTGGTCCCTATCAACCGACAATGACGGAAAGTGATCCACTATGGTTCCACACTAGTCATAGGGTGACCGATTCAAATTTTTCACCTTTAGCCTTTTCTCGTGGTTTCACCAAACTCATCTAACCAAAGTCTGTGACCTAAGTCTATAAGGGGGGTGACCTATGTTATCAAAAGAATGCTAGATTCACAAACCGGAGTCCGTAACCCTAGTTAGGGGGGGGGGCATTCTCTCTAAAGGAGCCCTTAGCCTTTTACCCTCGACCCAACCCATGTAAATAAACCAATAGGAATCTCCACTATGATCCTACCAAGCTTTGCATGCTAGCCCTGATGCTGTCTGTTTGACCTGACATTTATAAATGCTATGACACTTTTAGTTTCCATCATCGGCTGACGTCATTATATTTGTTCTCATAGACTGCTCACACTTAGACTGTGTGATCCTTATTTACCTTGCATGAGCTTAATGTGCAAGGAATGATAAGAATCATTCACCTCAGTATGAATAGCCCATGAGAACTAGCGAATAGTGACATCTTTCGATGACAGAACCTACGAGTATCGTCCATTTGTCCTTAAAATATCAAATAGATGGGTCAGGAATTCGACTAGATTGTAGATATTTATGTTAAAAGAATCAAATTATAAACTACCAAACAATACTTTTATTCCTCTTGGTAAACATATCAAATATCGATGCGAGGACATGAAATTGGACCCCTTTTGTTGGCTATAGCCCCTGCACATGCGGGCGTGTATGGACTATAGACACTATTTTTGACCCAACGACCAGTCCCCAAATTGACATTGTATGATTACCTCGAGTGCATTTAAGCATTGTTCCTTAGTTTACCTTTTGGTTCTAATCAATATAAATTAAAATAGCCTAGTCTGAGAGCAGAACCATAGTCCCATGCTGACTATTGGGTCAAAACCCACCTAAGAAAGAGATTGAATAACCATGTGGAGTAATAAGGTTAGAATCGAGAGCTTGCTTGTGATTGGTTTGTTCCCTATGCAGGAAATACTAACCAATTTTATTCTTTTTTTATTCATGCAGATATAAAATACATGTAAACAGTATACACTAACTCATATTGTTCTTGCAGCCATCTTGCATTTTTGCATACATTCTCACCCCATTCCTTTGCATGGGCACATCATGCACACACGATAACTTTTCTATACCTTATGGCATGAAAAGCATCCATAGTTATTTCTTTTAACTTATTATTTATTACTAACCCTTTCTATTTTAATGTGTTTTCTTTTCAAAGAAAATCATATGCATTCCTAATAAGGCTCCATACATCAATAAATATCTCATAGCACATAACATAACATGCATTCATGCTGTCCTTACTCCTCATCCTAATCTCATCCTTTTGAATAACATCATGCATCCATGCATACACCTTATAACAATTGTACTCATACATGCAGTTCATAATATTTGCACTAACCCCATCATTTCTACAGTCACAAACCCCAAAAGCAACCCTAAGGGGAGAGTAAAAAATGGGTAGAATTCAAAATGGCCGAACAATTTGGAAATCAAAGCCTCAAAGAGCATAAGAAGGAATCTATAGTTAGTAGTGGCCTATCTGACACCCTCAAAGCTAAAATTAAAGCCATCCTTAGAACTGAAATCGGGAAAATCCTCAATCAAACCCCAGATTCCGAGGATGAGATAATCCTCTTAAGTGGTAAGGGGGCATCTGACAGTCATAGTCCTAAATTGAATAAAGGAAAAGGGGTCTTAAGCATGCCTAAAAATACTAAAGATGATTGTGAGTTTTATCAAGAGGAGCTTCAAAAATCCTCATTTGGGCCAGCAAGCATCGATGAATATGAACCGATAATGAAGAACCAAGAACTAGCCTGCAGGATCACTCAACTTGAGGTTCTAGTGAAGGAAAACACTAACGCCTTGACTAGGGGCTTCAATTAACTTTTCATGCTCATAAATGAACTCAAGCAAGATCACTCCATGCAACCTTATTGTTCTATGCTTGATGAAGCTAAAAGTCAAGAAATGGGTAACCAGAGTTCAGTGGATTATAATCAATTGGAGTTCCTAGAATCACTTATAGACCTCCCTTTGACCCATAGGAAACCTCCAAATTTCAACCAACCTCTGTCCATGATCTTTCAAACTCTTCAACACAGAAACCTTTTACAACCTTGTGAGCTAAAATCGATGCCAAATCCACTATCACCTCATATCAACCCAAACCTTTACTATCAATTCCACTAAATATTGGACACACCACAAATAGTTGTAAAGCCTACAAAAATGCTATTATATACCTAATCAACTCTGAGAAAATCAAAGATTCAGAAAAGAAGCCTAGTGCTGAAATTGGCCCTTTGCTTGAGTACCGAGACATACCCCACACCAAAAATAAATCACTACCTAACCATTCAATCACACCATAATCAAACATAATTTCTTCTGGTCCATGTGAATCTTAAGCAAGTGATGGAACACCTACCTCATGAATCCCACCTATCCTCTGGAATCCTACATCTAATCACCATAAGAAGGGAGAGCAAAAGGAAACCATGGAAATTTATTCTCTGTGAAAGTCACGAACAAGTAGTATCAAAGCAGCTAGAATGAAGGAGATTAATGAAACTCTTTTATGATGTAAATAATGAACTCTTGTTTTGTTATTTTGCTAGTGCTAGATGTTTATGTGGTTTATCAGGCATCTTGGTGGAATGATAAATCCTTTGTTTGTCATTACCTTATAATCTATTGATTGTCTTTACTCACTTCACACTCCATTAAAGCTGCAAGTGTTCAATTCTCGCCATAGCCTCATTCAAAAAAAAAAAGAAAAAAGAACAAAAAAAAGGAAGAAAAAAATGAAAAGAAAAGAGAAAATAAAGAATAAAAGATAAAAGCCCAGCTACGTGCATAGAACTGCCTAAGTAAAGGGGGGCAGAAAAGAAATAATAATATCTGGCATGTACTTGAATGAATACTTACTATAAGCCATTCTCTGATTCATCATTAGATTATAAGGAGTGCAAACAGACAAGCTGCTAAACTTACATTCTGCCTAGCTCAGTATACCAACATTAAGATCCCTGGTTTCTCCCTCAGATGTATTGATCCTCCTGTTACCAATACTGATCCCAAAACTACTAATTGTCTGACTCTCCCTCAAGGAATGCTCACCTTCATCATATAGAATAATAATTTGCATTACATGATTCATGCCCTAAGAGTGCAAGTCAATGTTATTCTTCTTGGCATACTAATACCATTATCATTTCATGCATACATGCATCAAGATCATTAAATACATTTATGCATGAGCTCAAGATAAAAATCACTTTGTTTCCATTCACCTGCACACATATACATGTCCTAGGACGTGAAATAAGCTATCATTCATCATGTGACACAATCATCATGCATACATTCACATAACATATAAGTACATGGTCATCATCTAGAGGTACAACAGACATAAATGTTGAAATCATCATTAGAGAGCTAACAAGTCAATCATCAAAGGTATAACAAGCAGTACAAAGTACAACACACATGATAGATGCCTAGATACAATACCCAAAGTCCATAACCTCGGGAAAATAATACAATACCGAACAACCATAGCCAAAAGTCTATACCTAGCCTCCTAAAAACAACTACATCGGCTATGGGTGATATCAAGAACAAGAGCTGAATATACTCAGGCATCCTTGTCACTCGGGCCAGGCACCACATCCTTTGCATCCATCTCGAAAGCCGCCAGTCGCACATGCAGTTGATCGATCTACTCACGATAAGATGCTCACTCCCTCTCCTACTCATGACTAGCGAGAATGTACTCACTCTACATTAGATAAACATAAAAAATCACATCTCATGCATTCATAAAAACACATGCATTTGCATAAAACATGTATAAATCAATAAAAGAATAAGGCAGTACGCTCTGCGTGCTAATAAACTCCATGTAATACTCATTCGTGCTAATCATAGCAGTATACCAAGACTGAGCTATGGAAACAAGCACCTGCAAAGCAAAAGAAATCTAAAAACATACAAATCAAAGGAAGAGAAAACCCTCGATGAGTCAAGAGACTAACATGAGTAGCGTCTGCAGGCACTATATCCGACAATAGTGTACCCACTCTAGGCAAAGAGAAACGTGCTCCCGCTCCTGTAACTGATAGCCGGTACAACATCGGAGGTGCTGCACTCATAAAACACCAAGAACGACACCACTAGATCCCACACCACTGGCATGTGCCGTCCCCTCAATCCTAGGACCACTTTCCTCATCTGATCTCCTTCAACGACATCCATAACGCTACAGATAAACTCTCATAACTCATGTCATTTACATTTTTTTACTAACAAATTTTGTTACATGCTTATGTGGAAAAAAAAAAGACACACAGCTCAAAAGCACACCGGATCAAAAGATGCTACCCTAGGAGCAGAGTGACCCTAGGATGCCCGTGAATTCCCAGCTTTAAAACTCGATGGCCACAATATCAATCAACTGTGGCACCATAGTCATCATATAAGAAAAATGAGCTCCCTCTAGGAAATCCTCAAAAGGATACCCTCTCTCAGCTCCGTCAAGCTCCTCTCCAGCAAGTTCACAACCCCAAAATATGTCTCTAGGAGGTGCAACAAGAACTCTCCTTATGAATGGTCCATCCCACCAGTGATAAACCCGCTCACCCAGGTACCACACCTTGTCAATAAGGCTGGGCAGCAAGACCGTCCTCTGTGTCAGGCGCCAAGCTACCCCCATCTCAATCGACCAATCCTATCGCTCCATCCACCAGTAGGGACAAATCTGCTCGAGAATCATATAAGCAAAAGGATTATCGAAAGAATGAGCAAAGACAAATCAAAATGCACCATACCTGATTGTGGGCAAATCTACTCAAGAGACCCCTCCCCTCTATAAGACTCTCGATCAAACCAGAAGTCTTCCTAACCATCACGAAAGATGGGGAAAGTCACTCTTAGGCAAGCGCTCAATAGTGGGACAAGGAAGCACCCTAATTTCATAAGCCCAAACCTATCAGGAAGAAAAGAATCAGAACAATCAAAGATGAAATAGTCCAGAAAGCAAAATACCACACTCACGTCCAACACGAACAACTAGCTGCAAATTCGCGAGCCTCCTCTACAGGCTGCATCCAAGCCAAAATACATGTGAGCAAAAGTAGACGTGCTCCAACTATACTTCTGCAGATCCCTCAAGTTCCTCAACAGGTGTGAGAAGCTGGTGTCGGAGGCATTCAAAAAGATAAACGGCACTAAGAAGGTAAAACAAGAAACACCTAGCCAACTGCTTCGAGTTAACACGACCCGCTTCATGCTTTAACCTAACTTTGTCCACAAGTTGCGTATACTGAATCAGAGACGAGTAGCCAGAATTTATAGAAGCAGTAACACCAAATAGATCCTTCAACCACTTGTTCCTCACAACTACAGAGCTATACACCTCACTACTAAAAGGGACAGGCTCCCTAGAAAAACTCAGCCCTGTAATGGCTACAAAATTAAGTGGAGTGATAGTCATCTCCCCGAAAGGCAAATGGAATGTGTGGGTAGTGTCCACCCATTGCTCAACAAAAGCACATATTGCAGCTCGACTCGACGCATATAAGCCATGAGTAAGGCAGAAATGATGCCATCAAAGCCCTTCCCGGAGACCATCTGCTCCCTAATAGTACGAGCTAACCTTATTAAAGCTACCAGGCAGCTGAATAACAGGCCCATAGGACTACAACCAACAGGTAAATCAGTTATAACATTCATCAGATATTAAAACATCTCTTTTCATCATTTTTGCAGAAATACAAATAGCCAAAACTACATAAACATCAAGTGCTAAAATCAAATAGCTAGAGCTACATAGATAGCAAGTGCTGAAATCAGACAGCTAGAGCTACATAGATAGTAAGTGCTAAATCAGATAACCAGAGCAACACATATAGCAAGTGCTAAGGCAGATAACTAGAGCTACGACAAATACTAAGAAAGCAAATGGCAAAAGTTAAGAACTAAAACTACAACAGGAGCTATCACAGCAAGGAATGAACAATGACTAAGTAAGCAAACTAACCGGACAATGATGAATAGTCCAAGCATGGGTCTCCAGGTTATAGACAATAAGAATCGAATCTCCTTAAGAAACTTGAGGTGGATGAGAAAAGCCTCCACCACTGGTTCCAACAGCCTCTATAACTCCAGCAGCAGAAGAAGTCCCTACACAAGTCTATCCAAAAACTGCCTTATCATCTAAAATAAAGTCACTAAGATCATCAAAAATAGGAGGAAAATCCATAATTCTCGAATTATGCAAAACAACAATAGAAGAAAATAGAAAAAAAAAACACTCCAAAAACTCAAAAAGGGCTTATAGAAGGTCAAAAATAGGTGCAACTTCTACTGGTAGAGCCACAACTAGAGCTACAGTCATCACATCTAGAGCTACAGTCCTCATAGCCAGAGCTACAGTCATCACAGTTAGAGCTACAGTCCTCAAAGCTAGAGCTACAATCATCATAGCTAAAGCTACAGTCATCACAGTTAGAGCTATAGTCCTCAAAGCCAGAGCTACAATCATCATAGCTAGAGCTACAGTCCTCACAGCCAGAACTACAGTCCTCACAGCTAGAGCTATAGTAGTCACAACCAGAGCTATAGTCCTCACAAATAGAGCTACAGTCCTCACAGCTAGAGCTACAGTCATCACAGCCAAAGCTACAATCATCACAGCTAGAGCTACAGTCATCACAGCCAAAGCTACAATCATCACAGCTAGAGCTACAGTCATCATAGCCATAACTACAGTCATCATAGCTAGAGCCATAGTCATCACAATCGAAGCTACAGTCATCGTCGCTAGAGCTAAAGGCATTATAGCGAGGGCTACACGCTGCACAACAAGAGCTACAGTCACAACAAGAGCTGCAGTCGTCATAACAAGAACCACAGTTAGTACAACAAGGGCTATAGACACCACAACTAGAGCTATAATTACAACAAGGGCAACAAATGCTACAACAAGAGCTACAATCAATAAAGCAAGGGCTACAGTCACTAGAGCAAAAGCTACACGACGCAGTAATTGCCATATCCCAATAAAACTGTAAAAAAAGGCTAAGAGCATAAAGCCCTCCCAGCATGGACCATAAGACCACCAAAAGGGAAGAGCAACTACGCTAATAAGTAAGAGCAAAGAGCATCAAATCAACAGAAGAAATACAACAAAAGGGAAGCCAGAATGAACCCTGGCTCAGAATCGTTGTCTAAAGATACAACCAATACTAAATATAATTCTTTTGTTTTGTTTTATAGGCTAATACAACCATGCAAGTTAAAGCAAATCCGAGTACAAAAAGGTGAAAGCCGCTTAGAAAGTGATACAACAAGGGTTACACAATATGGCAAGAGCTACAACTATAAGAAAGGGCTATATTTTCAAAACATACAATACGCAGCGATGACAACATCAACAAGTCAACAAAAATGACAAATAAAAAACGTCAAACACAATAAATCGACAAGTGCCACAATCATCACAACCTTTAGACCAAGGAGTGCCCTATTCCTTCTTTCTCTAATACATGCATCCATATTAGCATTTATACATTGAAAATAAAATAAAAACAATAATGGCTCTTTCCTTGCATTTTTGCAAACTTTATCTCTGCCATGAATTGTATATATCAGAGCAGAGTGAGCTGATTTCAATTATTATAATCTTTCTTTAATGCTCATTTCATGATTTCCTAATCACGATCAACACCTCTAAGTCAGGACTTTCTAAACTTTAATCAATCTAATGCTCGCTTACCACCTGGATGGATGAAGAACATACAAGACAAAACCTATAAAGGACATCGATGCACAAAATAAATTACAGTTATCAAGATAACTTTCAGAGAGGCGAGTGATCTCAAGACCATACTCACCTACTCCAATGCTCAAAATTGAGTATGAGTATTCAAAGAAACTCCTTGACGACATTCACGTTGAGTGATATAAGGCGGGGAATGCTTGAAAAGAGAAAGATGAAAATAAATTTAGGGAAAGAAAACCAAAAATATAATAATAATAAATCTTTACATGACCTTTTGGTGGTATCCATGCTTAGTAATGAGGGAACGGCAGGGGGTACCAAAGAAAGGAAATCCCTACACAAAAATAAATAATGGATGGTCAGTTATCACTTTCTCGCTCAAAAGCCTCTTAGTAATCAAAGTTTCTTCTACTCATCTACATTCTTTATAAGTTTCATCTTGCTACATTCCTCTGAAATTCACTTAGGAAGCTTGCTCTCCACTTTGTAATATAGATAGTCTTGACCACGAGTTGTGGATCATGTTTTTGAATTGCTGAGATAAGCATTAACCCAAGGTTATCATAGTTAAGACAACTCAAATGCTATAATATATACAACTCTTGGCATTGATGGATCAATTGCAAGAATTCAAGAATAAAAGCACTCAATTAACCATGACTAATTCAATGTATAAATTCAAGAGTAAAAATTCTTTTCAAACAAAGTAATAACAAATTCATGCTCACGTGTTCATAAATGCCTTCTCAGGACTTCGAGCTGCAACTAGCCAATTAAAACTCAAAAATCATCATCGCTTATCAAGATCAAGAAGCATCTACAAAAAGATCAAAACAAAGGAATGACTTCAAGCTGCAACCAGCCAATGAAAATCCAAAAGTCTTCAGTAACTATCAAGATTAAGAAAAGACATACAAGACCATTTAATAAGAATTTATCAAGATTAAAGAGCATTTACTATAGAGCCGAAAGGTAATAAATCATAGCTGCACTATGCACCAATCACAATCATACACCAAGCATAACCACAATTACAATTTAACTTTGCACGACACTAGGTAGGTGATCGTAGCACTACTTGAAACCCTAAATAGGTGAGGGTAGCATTGCTACTTTACATGACACCATGTAGGTAATCGTAGCACTACCTAAAACCCTAATCAGGTGATGGTATCATTGCTACTTTTTAGGACACCAATTAGGTGATCATAGCGCTACCTAACAACCCTGAATAGGTGAAAGAGACGTTGACACTAATTAGATGATCTTGGCATTACCTAAAACCCTAATTAGGTGAGGGTAGTGTTGCTACTTTGTACGACACCAATTAGGTGATCGTAGCGCTACCTAACAACCCTGAATAGGTGAAGGAGACATTGACACCAATTAGATGATCCTAGCACTACCTAAAACCCTAATCAGGTGAAGGTGGCATTGCTAGTAAACTCCTTAACACTGCTAGAGAGTGTTAAGTATTCCTTAACATTACAAGAGAATGTTAAGTACTGTAGACGGTGGGGTTTAGCGCGCGCCCAAGCTTATTGCAACCGCGACACTGTTTGAGCTCAGGGCTCTAGGGAACACACTAACCATTGTCACAAAGACATGGCGTGGAGATGAGGAATCACCACCCAGGGTAATAACTGGGACAAATTGAAAGTGGTGGTAACTCGATTCTCTAATACAAGCTAGCACCACAACCAGGAGTTCTGGATACGGAATACCAACTTCTTTTAGTCTTGTGTTCATTTAGATTTATTTTATTA